>WUAM01000280.1:3842130-3908788 GCA_024336885.1 Actenoides hombroni
CACTTCAAGTAGAGTTGGGCGAGTGTAAGTAGTTTGTATGTGTGTGGTGCGGTGGCAGCGGAGCGGGGGGGGGAGGGGGGGGGGCGGGGGGGGGGGGGGGGGGCGGGGAAATCCCCAACAGGTAAAGGGTCAGTAATAGCAACCTCATAGAAATACTGTAACACTGATGACATTAATAATTAAATGTACATGAAATCTCAATAAATATTATTTGCTAAATCAATCTATGCCAATGGCTTTGTGTGTGTGTGTGCAAACTGATTTATATTAGAGAAATAAGGAATCTGGTTTAGTCAATCTTGCTCTTTTTCTTCTTAGAGCTGTAGAATTATAAAGTGCAAATCTGCTTAAGTTGGGCTTTTTTACATTTATAAAGGGCCACACTTGATTTAGCAATACTATTTTTATGTGTAATGACATAGACACATTTATTATACATTCTGCTAATCTTCAGACTTGCATTCTGACAGGATTAGGAATTTATACAATATGTAGACTTTAGGCTGCACATTAAGACTAAGCACTTCAATACATTTGGGTTTTTTGTGATCTATAACTGAGTATTTCAAACAATCATTTTGTGTTTCCCGCTCTCTGAACAATGAACCATAGTAATCCTTCGATGGTAATCATATTATTTTCTGTTTAAGATTACATTTTGTTTGTATATTTATAGTGTCACTTAAAACAAAATCCAGCAGGTTTTCTTTTTAGGTATCTTTTAAGAGGAACAGTAGTGAATATTTTAAGAAAATGACATAGAAACTGAGTTTTCTAAGAGGTACATACTTCCCAGTATGTATTTTATAAATATTTAAATGAATGATGATCAGAAATGTATAAATAAGTGTGTTAACACTTTAGGAACTGTTAGTGTGTTCTACAGCTCAGTAATAGACTTCCATACTGAAGGGATTAAAGGATTTCTATTTGGTGAATGCAGAAACTATTCAATTTTTTCCTTTTCCTCTACAGCAAGTTGCATCACTGTTTTTGATACACAGCCTAGTTAAGTATGATATTCTCATCTACAGGAGGCATATAATGGAAATTGACAAAATGATTTCATTAAAATACTAACGCAGAAATTCACAACATTGGAAACGTACAACAATTTATTTTCAATCTTAATAATGAGGAACTTGTTATTCATTTGCATGAGAATGGCAATTTAGTGTGGCAATAGCGCTCCAACTGCATCCCTGCAGTTTATTGCCTTAGGTTTGCAAACTGCTTTAACAGCCATCAGCCAAGAAATGTACATGTCATCTGCAAATCACAAATCACAGATCTTGACTCGAGTGATTGCACAGGGAGAAGTGCTGAAGGGTTCATAGTGGCCAGAACAAGACTTAAAAGTGATGTGAAATAGGGAGCAAAAAGGGCTGCAATTGCCTTGGAGCCTAAAATAGACTGAGCTTCAATGCCATGGAAAAAATCACCAGCTTCTCCATCATTTCTTTAAAGGTCAGAATTTTTGTAGGTGGATTGGGAGCGCAGTGGATTGCAGATGCGTTTAACAGCAGGGTATTTTCCGCTGCCATGACCAGTTAAGGAAGATTTTCAAAAACACATCTGCTGGTAAACAGTTTGGCCCTACTCTGGGTCATCTGCCTTATCTGTGCTCATTGCTGCATGAATTCTTACCTGGATAAAGTCCCAAACCTCACATCAGTCAAAGTTAGGCTTTCAGTACAGTCCATTACATTTTTTAGAGAGGTACCTCTGTGGCTTTCAGTTGGTTTTATGATGTGGGTCCACTGCTTCACAAACGTATGAGGCACGCTGGCAGGAGAGAGACAAAGCTTGCTCCTTCCCACTTCCTGTTTGTGTTTCACTCGTCAGAAGGCTGAGCACAATATGAAAGAATAAATGAAGGGAAAGAAGATGACTTGAAGAATAACGGACTCAGGGAGAGGATTTCTTCATTCTACAAAAGGAGTCTGGTTTCTGATACTATTTTGCGTCGTTTCAGACCACTAATGTTACACAGAATTTGATTTAAGAGCAATTCAAACACAGATTGCCTACAAACTCATCTAAAAGTCAGTAAATCCATTTTCCTTTTCAGTCCCTCTCACTCTGCAAGTGACTAAATGCCTCTGGTTTAAGACTTTTCTTCTGCCACTTTGTTATAATAGAATCTAAAGTTCTCTTTGGAACTGAAGAGGTTAAAAAACAATCCTCTTTATTAAATGGCTGAACCAAAATGCAATCAAATAGACAAAGACTTTTGGAGGTTGGATTTTATTCTGGGGAGTGTCTTTACACATATTTGTATGATACTTAAGTATCTCTAAGTAATTTAACTTTTCTAAATGTTTATTACTCCATGGTGAGCGCACTGGATCCTCTTCTGGGATCAAGATATGAATTTATAACAAGTGTGAAGTATTAAGATAGTTTCAAACAGATTTCAGAGCACTTGTAACATCTGGGGAATGATTTCTACTTGGCTATTCTACTGTTAAGAGAGAAATGTAGGCAATTTAACCAGCTGAGATTCCATGTAGCAGTAGTAGCTGAGCCTGTCTGAATAATGGTTATTATGAAGAGGGTGTTACTTCCTTTGGAGTTCCTTCCCTTCCACCTTGACTTCTGCCACACAAATTACACCATACAGAAATGAGCTTCTAAATTTCTGTCAGAGAAAAAGCAAAAATCTCCACCAAAAGCATATGCTACGGGAAGAACTGCAGACAGCACCAAATTGAGCAGGAGTGTTGAGAGTAGGAAGCCTCTGCAAAGAAACCTGGACAGGTTGGCTCAATGGGTGGAGGTCAATGGGATGAGATTTAACAAGGCTCGGTGCTGGGTTCTGCACTTGGGTATCAACAACCCCAGGCAGCCCTACAGGCTTGGGGAGGAGTGGCTGGAAAGCTGCCCAGCAGAAAAGGACCTGGGGGTGCTGGTTGGCACCCAGCTGAACATAAGCCAGCAGTGTCCCCAGGTGGCCAAGAAGGCCAAGGACATCCTGGCCTATATCAGAACCAGTGTGGCCAGAAGAAGGAGAGAAGTGATGGTGTCCCTGTACTGGGCACTGGTGAGGCCACACCTCGAGTACTGTGTTCAGTTCTGGGCCCCTCACCACAAGAAAGAGTTTGAGTTGCTGGAGAGAGTTCAGAAAAGGGCAACCAAGCTGGTGAAGGGTCTGGAGAACAAGCCCTGTGAGGAGAGGCTGAGGGAGCTGGGGTTGTTTAGTCTGGAGAAGGGGAGGCTGAGGGGAGACCTTATTGCCCTCTATAATTACCTGAAGGGATGCTGTAGTAAGGTGGGTGTTGGTCTCTTCTCCGGAGTAACTAGTGAAAGGATGAGAGGAAATGGGCTTCAGTTGCACCAGGGGAGGTTTAGATTGGATATTAGGAAACATTTTTTTTACTGAGAGAGTGGTGAGGCCTCAGAACAGGCTGCCCGGGGAGGGGGTAGAATCACCATCCCTGGAAGTGTTCAAAAAACAACTAGATGTGGCACTTCCAGACATGGTTTAGTGGTCCTCATAACGTTCAGTAGACAGTTGGACTTGATGATATTGAAGGTCATTTCCAACTTTAATGATTCTATGATTCTAAGAACTGAAAATTCTTCCTGACGTACTCTCCTGTGAGCCGAGACATTGGGAAAACCTCAGAAAGAAGGTGAAAAGATCATGGCACTCTTCATGAAATGCTCCGTTTTGATCTTGAAAAGACATGTAGCCAAGGCAGCCTACATCTATGCAATCATTACATCTAACTCACGTGACCTGTGGTTATGTCTTCCAAAACAGTGCGCTCAGGGCATCCGAAAGATTTGTCCACACATTTATTATTTGAAGGTTGCGCTGTTCGCACCTTTGACTTGAATTTGCAGTTGAAAAAGAATACTGCCATATTTTTGTTCAGTTTTTATCTCACCTTGTGTTCATCTCCAGTAGCAACAGTTTTTTCTACTGCAGCCCATCACCAGGTGCCTTATAACACTGGTCAAAGCCAATGGGTACCCTCAGAGGACCAAGCATTAATTTTTAACATAACTGGCAAGCACTGAAGAAAAATCAGAAGAAAGGGAGAGGGGGAAGAAAAAAGAGTCCATAGGCACTAGTACTTTGTCACTTAATGAGAAACTTCATCCCAACAGACAGAAGCCATTGTCTCTCTGATATAGTCAAGTTTTGCAGCCCAATCTGGGTTTCAGAGCTCCTTGCCAGTTTTAAATGTCCTGCATTTTTTAACAGATGCTGCTGCCACACTGAGGAAGAGCTGTGATTGCACATTATTATATTCCCTCCTTTTGCTTTCACTTACCAAACCTAGAGAGATGTTTTCCCCTTTTTTTCAATTCATCTGACTTTTAAGTCTCTTAACAGAAAAATACACAACTGTGTTGCTTCTGTTTTTGCAGAAAGCTAAGCCCGTGAGTCAAGCATCGTTTTCCCACCTAGCTTTTGCTAAGGCAAACCTCCTTTGCTTTTTCTGGCCACACTCACCAGCTTCTCTCCATGAGCTGTCACAAGTCCTGAGGGGAGCACACAGGATATTCGGTGCGGAAAGAACAGATTTGATGTTCTCCTTGTAGAGGCAGTTTTCCTTGCATCCTTTGGTTGTGCTGTGGGCCTCTGCAGCACAGAAAGTTTTCTGCACCTGTACAGGGAAACAAGAACAGAGAAAAGACATCTGGAAGAGCTGACAAAATTGGAAGAGATGATCAAAACATGTCACAGACATGGGGTAAGAAACAGAAGTAGAGATGGTTGCATCCCAACAATTGAATGGGACCAATGAGCCCTCAGTGCCATAGGAAGGTGTGAACACTACGGTTCCAACTAACAGCCAGTGACTGTCCATAGTCTGATCACTGTGAAGAATTTATCAGTCTTTTAAAGTTCATGGTATTTGCATGTGTATTTTCCAATTCAGTCAAATGACTTTCTGAGGTGAGAATAATACAGTGTGAAATCAGCCCCACTGCAATTCAGATTTGATGGCACTTCTGAAGCTTTGCTTTACTTCTCCCTCTCTTTCTCAATCTCCTCCTGGCCCAGCCAGCCAATTCCCTCTCAACATGCTTAGTCATTAACAAGGGAAGGCAGTGCATTCATGATTTCTTGTTCCTGGTTTAAACTAAATGGTTCCAAAGGCATAACAGTATCAATAACAATATCAATTGGTGAGCCTTCTGTGCTTGAAGACAGATAAACGTGAGAGGGCAACCTATAGGGTCTGCAATTACTGGGAAATACAGATGGATGAAATATCTAAGTTTGCTGGTCTTTTCTTCTTTCCCTTCCAACAATTATCTAAGGCAGTTACTGAGACCTAACTATTAAGGATCCATGCAAATATCTCCTGTGCTTGTCTGATCAATGATTCAATAGGCAAAGAGGGGCCTTTTTTCCATGCTCATCTTTGATTTCTGCACAGAACTATGCTAAGCTTGTGTTTCTCAGATGAAAGCAAGTGATACAGTTTATGCTAAAATGACAAAACAATTTGAAAGTGAATGTGTATAACGGAGAGAAGAACTTAAGCACACGGTTGACATTATTACGTTTATTTCTCAGTGAGACCTGTCTTTTCATGACACTAATCAAAAAACTGGGTCACCTCACAATGGTAATTTCCTAGGAATCTTGAAATTCGTGAGTCAATTTGATCCCTTTTTAGCTGAACATTCACTAAGCACAGCAAGGCTGGTGGAGCTCAGCTAGCTCATCAGACTTGTCATCGACTATATGTGAAGAGTTTATATCCTTAATGGGATCAAAGGTTTTATCAGTGATCTTTCGTAAATGTAAACAGATGAAATACTTTTCTATCAGCATTGATTCCACACCTGACATTTCTTCTGTTGATCAGTTAATGGTTATTGTCCATTATAAAATTTGAGACAAGGAAGGTTTATTACTTTCTTAACAACCAAGAACCACGCCAAAGAACGTCTCCCACCCCTCTTTGTTTGAATCCATTTTGCAACAACAGAATATTAATAACAGTTGCCATTGCCAAGGACAGATTTAAAATAATGCTAGTTTGGACATTATGAGGAACTTTTCAAAATATTGCATGGTGTTTTAAAATGCAGATCTCCCATTAAAGTCAAATAGAAGTCAGTCAGCTAAAATCCTAGTCATCCTTCAGAAATTTAGAAGTAGAAAGGTCTCTAGACAAGGATTTGTGAAATTAAAGCACCAGCAGAGAGTGCCATGCACTTACCCTGTACTCTCAACAAAAAATTATGCTCTTCTTCGGTGTCCTTTAGTGTGAACTTTGACTATTTCTCTGTAGATCTAAACAACTGAGAATATTCCTGGGAATATGAACATTACTGAAACATGCGACAACTATCAATGAATTCATGCTTTTCATATTCTTCAGCTGTGGAATATTACCCTTGTTTGGCATAATGAGGATCTAAGTGATGGAAGTGACTTGCCTATAGTATTACAAAATTATAAGGATGCAGAAAACACTTCTATTTCAGTGAACTAATTTTAGCAGGGGATAAGATCTACAAAAAGAACCAGTCCTAGAAATAAATCACCTTCTTATAGGATATAGTTTAATTATATTGAAAAGGAAAATTGTTTCAAAACCAAAGTAGAAATATCTTGTTTTAAGTTCGACAGAATTTTTCATTCAACTTCAAGTAAAGGGTTTTTTAGAAAATTTTGATTCACAAAAAAAAAATAAAATATCACTCTGAACTGCATAAACTACCTGCTGCAAGAGTGACGAAACTTAGAAATACGGTAAACAATATAAACTTAAAAAGAAGAAAGGACATTTTAATCTAGAGAGGATCAGAGTAGTTTCTCTGGGCAGAGCATGAGTAACTCAGTCAGGTTCATGAGAGTCAGTCATAGCCACAAAGGTAGAAGTGAGCCTCTGGGCTTAATATGCAAGAGTTGATCCCTTGTCCTTAAATCAGCATCAGCACTGACAGGTGGATCACCAGGAGTATGTCTACACAGCACGTACAGGCTGCACAGAGATACTGAAAGAGCATTGACCCAGGACTGGGACAGTGCTGGGGTAGTCTCTTAGCTGATCAGGGGCAGCCTTATGAGGCAGGGCAGAGCAAGAGCCATTCAGGGATGCTGGACTTGCAGCAAGAGTCACTCAGAGCCAGTTGGTGTGTCTCTGCACAGAAGGAAGTTTTGCTGCGTAGACCTGCAGAAAGTACCAGTAATTCTTTGTGTTGTATTCTACGATTTCTGAGTCCTGCGAATGAATATTACACACTTAGCACATCTCAAATCTGCATTTTGTTCTGCTCTGTCTTTTTTCCTAAACTAATTCTCATCAAAATCTTCATCCATGCTAGTCTAAAAGTACCCAAACCTACCTGGCTTTACACGCTAAAAAACCACCCCCTGGAAACTGATACTGTGGTAGGAATGAGACAGCAAGTCAATGGAATGAAAAATAAAGCTGTATGGTCATCACGGAGCTAATGTACTGAAATGAAAATATAAATCAAAATGAGACTGAGGTCAACATATTATTATAGATCAGATTATCATTAAATTCAAATTCAGAGGAAGTTAACACTCATCTCACAGAGCCAGTGTAAAGAAAGTAGCTCTCCCCCAAATCTCCAGTCAAGATCCTCTACTGATGGCCTGACTGTACAAACACTTACTGAGTGTACCGATGACTAACGCAGATAATATCTCTGTCACAGGGAGTGTTTCCCCATTTGATGAATAAACATGGACTATTGCAAGAACAGGTCTCAGTACTGCAAGCCCCTCAGAACAGACTGCCTTTTTCCTCAGGCATATTGCATCCTGATGGTTTTATGCATTAAGAAGAATAAACAAGGAGAAAGGTTTCATGCTTTGTCTTGCAAGGTTGTTAATTGAACATATGTATCAACATTTCCTCATTAACAAGTATGCTTCTGATTCAGTGCTTTGGAACTAAAAGCCATAGCCCCAAAACCCTAGATGAATGATATTTTTCTCACTTCTGCCTTGCAATGCTGAGACTGTACAACTCCAGCGTATATGACCTGTTCCTGTGAAACTACTGCATCCTTGGTTACGAGATGGGAAATTTCAACTACCCATCCCACCAAATGAGGTTTATTTCCCTGATATGTTTCAGCGATGTGTTTCTGTTACAGTTACTCTGCTTGTATAAGTCTTAATGGGATAAGGAATTCTTTCATTATGCTTAAAAGTGGCTATGGCTTTGATGAAGTCATGAAGTCACTGGTCAAATGCACTGTCTAGTTCTGGTGTCTACTTTTCAAGAAGGGCATCAAAAAGCTGGACATCTTCCTCCTTTCTTAAGTGGGAAAATATAGTTTCCATTGACACACTTGTGGATCATATCGTGTTTATACATAGTTATTAAAAATGCATCAGGTCCTAGTAACGATCTAGGGAAAAACAAAACAAAACAAAACCTATTTGAAATACAGCTCTCTGATAGAGGAAGTTTTAACAAAATATAGTCCCCAGAAAGCACTGGATGAATTCTGGTTTGAAAAAAGACACATATTTTAAACAGTGAAGGACATCAGTTTACCATGGTGTGTTATGTTGAGATGTCCTCATCACCGAGACATTTTTTGGTCAAAAGTGGATCTTTTTTTAAAAATCTGTGCTAACAGAGTAGCTCAGCATGATAATTCATTAGAACAATGCATCCAAGCCACAACTCATTTCAGTGGCCTTTTTTTCTCCAGGGATGGACTTACTTCTGCACAGACAAACCAGGCCTTCTGAGAAACTCTGCATCCACTCTGCATTCAGACTACAGCTGAGCTGTGCACAGATTGACTGTAATGGCTATTTTCTTGGGAACGGGTCAGACCAGATTGTCACCCTTTGTGACTAGATTGTTTGGTCACTACAGCTCTGTCGCAAGATAAGACAGTCTCTCAGGTACAGCGAGTCAAGGCATTGCTGGGCACCGAAAGTTTTTGTAGACAATTTTGAGCCTAAAGTCTCAGCATTAGTTCATAAGATAAGGGTTATGCTACCTATTCACTTCATGGAGGTGTTTGGAAATAAATCAGTGTTTGTGATTACTCAGACACTAAATTATTCAAGGATTAGTCTTCCTGATTTAAGTTGTTTAATGAGATACAAATTACAGAATCCAAGAAAGACAGCCAAAAATCCCACCTTGAGTAATAATAAGATTGAGTAATAATAAGATTGAAGTTTCATCTGCAGAAGATTATGTTTGACTTTACAACAAATGTGATTTTATACAACCTTTTTCTATTCCTACCCTTTCCATAACTTTATTCTTCCCTTTTAACCTTCTCCCAAGCTAGGATCAGACTGTCCTTATGTGAGTCAGGAGCCACAGAGGACATTCGTGTTTCTGCAACTGTGAAATTCTTGCCAAAACATAGGAGTCACCATTAATATGAATACCAAAACCACTCAGCAGCAGCCATGTATTTATCATGCTCCATATCAGAACTACTAATGATTACAGTAACCCTGCTACTTAGCTGCACATGAGGCCAAACTCCCCAAATTTTATATTGGCTAAAATGCTGGTGGCTTGAAGGAAAACAGAACAGCACTAAGATCTCAAACACCTTGTGCTCCAGGACACCCCACAATGGAACCTCACCAGAGCAGCTGAACTCTGATTCCAGGACACAAATTCAGAACTATAGGGTTTTGTATACAGACACACAGGAATATGCTAAAACTCAAACTCAGCAAGGCAACAATGAGCAAGCCCAGTCCCCCAAGCGAATGAAACAGTGAAATTCTAGCAATGTAAAGGGGTGGGTGTTTTCCCCATTGTTAAATCAAGGAGACATGTGGTCTTTCCAATGATTGATAGTGCTTAGGAAGTAGGTGTTGAAATTGAGGCTCATCTCTTGCAATGGCCAACACATCAGTGCATATGCAGGTAGTGGCAAAAGAACATGGCAGACTGAAAGTCTATGAACCCTTGTAATGCTCTAGGGAGTTCACAAACAAGCTCTTCAATACATGTTCCTGTACTGGCTGGAGAACAGCTAGTTCTGAAGCATCAGTTCCCCCAAGTGCTAAAGCTGCACTGGAGAGCTGAGAGAAAAACAAGATAAGGCTGCATGCAACTAGGTAGTTTGCAGACACACCAGACCCAATTCCAGCACAGAGGAGAAGTCACAGAAAGGCTGATATGGGCTGGAGAAGAAGTATAGAAACTTCATAATATCCAACAAGACTCACAAGTCTTGGCACTGTGAAGGGAGTAGGAGAGAAGTTGTCTACTAGGCTAAGACTGCTGCAAATGAAAGAAGGTGCACCTATTAAGCAAGGTGATACCATAACACCTGAGTTTTCTATGTAAGTCTTGTGTACTAGGAGCTTTGTATGTTAAATTCATTTAACTGTAATGAAAAAATACGCAATCTTGGAGGGAAAGTCAGGGAAAAGAACTTCTGCTATTGCAATCACTTTCTCTCTTATCTTGTTTTCCTCAATTTTTTTAATTTGGCAATACACAGTGAGATCAGGAGATGCACGTGCGTATCAGCAAAAGATTGTGTCAAAGGCAAAAAAATACGATGAATTGCCTAGTTATGTACATTTGAAGCCTGCTAGATGAGGGAAGAAGTAAGATTAACAGTATCCTGATGAAAAGAAATATAGAACAGATAGGAAGATAGTGAACACATATAACATTCAGAAAAGGGTGACAGTAATTTCATTAGAGCACTGGAAAAAATGTATTGAAAAATCAGTAGACTGTTCAACCTACTCTATCAATTTCTTGTCGACATTGACCTCAATAAAGTCTTGAAACTCCACATGACCATTTCTTTTGTGAAGTACAGTCATCATCTCCTGACCCTTTCTTTAATGTACTTACTTTTGAAGTAGATAAAAAAAATACAAGAATGTGCTTTCAAAAAGCCAAAATAAACACATTGCCAAATTGAGCACTGGAGACTTGATTGCTTCCTAGCTTAGTGCAAGGAAAGAATGTGATTTACCAAGGAGTCAATAACTTCAGAAATGAACTCCCAGATAAAACTTTTAAAGAAAAAAAAAAGTATATGCAAATAAACATCTTTATATTGGCATAGCATTCCACTTCAGATAAATATCTGACTGCAAGCAAAATAGTGTTATCCATAGCTTGTTGCTTTGAAAATCAAGCTGTAAATCACTCAAGAATATTTGTTTTCCATCTTTCTCTCATAAGATTTTCAAGTCTTTGATTGAGCTGGGCAAAAAATATTGCCAGAGAGGGATCCCACACACACTTTTTTTTTGACCCCGCTCTTTCCCATCTCAACTGAAATCACAAGGTGTGAATAAAAAAAAACCAAAACAAGTAAAAATCATTAACTTTTCTAATTTAAAAATTGAACCCCAATTTCTCCAACCAGCAATTATATAGGAATTTTGTTAAGGTTTTGACTGTAAGCCAAATGTTATGCAACTTTATCTGTCCCTATTTACACAAAGTTCTAGAAAACTTTCCATGATTAAATAGGTAACTTCAGCAAGACCAAACAAAATGAGTGAATAACTAAAATATACACAGCCAAGCCTGTTACTGCCTATGCAACTGACAGGTAACTGCAACTTGCTTTTTTTGTCACTGGAGCTAGTTTTGTCCTCATAATGATACTGAGTTTTCTGTGAATTAATTTGAATCTTACACCATTGGTATTTGGCTTACTAACAAATAGTGGAGAAAGCGAATTTTAAAAGTGCTCCAGAAATATAAAACTAAGGTATTTTTGGTTATTTTACCACATAGGCTGATGGAAAACATCTCTGCAATTAGGAGACATGCATGACACTTACAGATGTGTCACCCACAGATTTGCAGCTCACTTCCAATAAGTCGGTCATGGCTAAATTAAGAGAGATAAAACTCACACTTTCAGACAGGGCATGCCAGCTCTGTGGGTGCTGGCCACCACTGGTGCAACACACAGAGAAGATGGGCCCAGAAGAAGCGTTTACTGGAACTTCAGAGGGATACAGATGTTCTGAAGGCAGCTGTCAGATTTTGTACATATGTGAGATGTCAGGAAAAACTGGTCTGGCATCAGTCAAATTATCTTGTCCATCAGTCTTTTAGGAAGTACACTGAGAAGCCTAAAACAAGATGTTGAAAGAGATGGTGTTATTTCTTCTGGAAATGAGGGTATGTTTTATGTAGCAAATCTGACAATGAATTTCCAACATGAAAGAATCTGCTTACTATGTCTTAGCTACCTTACTTGATCCAAGGTTTTAGAATAACCTGAGAGTGTCAGTCAGGAAGAGAACAATATAAAAAGGCCTGATAAAACACAGAAGTTGTATCAGGCAAAGTCAAATGAAAGCAGCCAGAAGGATCAACACATCAAGCTAACAATTTTTTTTCTTCTTCTTCCATCACCTGCTTCAACTCTTCCTCTAAACTGGTGACTCTAATTTGACAAGTAAAAAAAAAAATAAAAAAAATCACTCTTGACTCATAGCTCATTCGCAGAAACCTACCAGTCCAGCTGTGTCCGCCGCTTCTTCACATATAGAAACCAGTTAAGTAAAATAGCATCAGGAGGGTAACTTCCTTCTGTTAGATACTGTAGTAAGGAGGTGGGGATGGGTATTTGGCTATCAGCAGCAAGCATCTCACTTGTCAACCTAACTCCTACTTCTTTCCATTAAGCATGCTCCTAAAGAAGCCATCCAGGCAAGATATCTACCTTTAAAAAGTGTGTAATTCCTCTATAGTAAGCTTATTCTTGGGATAAATATGATCTGCCCTCAGTTTTATTAGTAATAACATTTAAAATTTTTCCTCTTAGTGTCAGGTGAAGTCATGCTGGCTGTGCAGGTACGATGCTTACACTCAATGAGAGACCCTAAATACAGAAAATAGAGAATCACTGATAGTTTTGACAGATCAAAATTAAGAACTTCCACACAGGAGATGTTGAAGCTGCTGGAGATATTGATATAACTTGTGACACTTAAAATAATGACAGCAGTGTAACGTCAGTCTCAATAAAAAGCCAAAGTCTAAAGAAATAAGAGCATGAATTTCAAGACGTCCTGCTATTTAAATGCCCTGCTTTGTGAGCATATTGGATGACAGAATATAAGGTTGACCACAGCAAATACATTTCCCAGTAGTTCTACTAAGCTTCTTAGCCACCAGCAGCAGTCTCTCCGCTTCCCATTTGAAAAAAGAAGTGATAACCAACACTGGGGCCACTGCTCATTTCACCAGAAGTCTCTGGAGTTTTATTAATATTTCCTGCCACCACCTAACTAGATTCTTGACTTAGAAAGCTAGTGTCATCCATAACAGTTCAGAAAACTTTTTAGCAAAGTTTTGTTGTTGTGCATTTTCTCTGGATTTGGAGAAAGAAGAAATGTTTATTTGTTTATATTATCTTACTCTTCAAAAATGTATTTTCATATGAGGATGCAGAGGCACTCAGGGAATCTAGTGAAATGAAACAACTTTTCAATTCCTATAGTGGCATATCTGTACTTCATCCACCAGCACAAATGAAACAGTAATAAATACTGAACAAAGAATGCTCAGTTGTGTTCAGATGAACAAAGAAAAAAAGGAGCACTTGTTTTTAACTACTACAGATGCCTGGATGACTTGTTTTGTTGGGTTTTTTTTACAGTCTCACATGACAGCATTTGCCATGTGAGTCTCACAACCCAAACTTTGAGCATCACATGAAAACAAAACAAAACAAACACTTTCTTCTTGATGAGTCTAGTATCCACCAACTCACACCAAATCTCACTCGCAATTGCCAGAGTAACTTTTGAAGTGAGGTGCTATTCAGCCCAAGTGGAGGGTGCTAGACTTGTGATAGGGCAGGAGCTCCATGAATCACTTCTGGAAGCAAGCATGAAAGAGGTAGGGTGCCTTACTGGTGAGTTTAAACAACTAAGATTCAGATATATTGCCATAGGATACTGGGAGGCTCCCTGACAACAGTTTCCTTGTAAAGAATAAAGACAAGTATAACTTTTTTTTTTTTAATAAAATAATTCTACCACTTTTACAAAACACTTAAACTTTGGTTCCTCAGACCAAAGGTTAAACTCTCTTCCAGGCTTTCATTTATATTTGTTGTCTTTAGGGAAGTAAAGCAAATGGGAATAAAGAGCACTTACTCAATTCACTGATTCAGTCAGGAGGCTTCAGTTGATCCGAGTAAAACCTTAACGAAGTTAACAGAGAAATATGGCATTTGGATCAGGGGCTTATACACTTGTTCTTGAATGGTATGTTTAATTTACAATTTCCCTGTAATCTGCAGAATTATTTTAAATTGCCCATTAGAAAGGTTAATGTTTAAAATTTAAAATAACTATTAAATTAAAAAATCCACAAAAAAATCCTTCATCTTTCATTGGATAATAATTTCAATAAGCAATTAAACCACCATAATGCCACCAGGTATTCCGTAAGATTTCTCTTGTATTATGCAGCCTACACTCATCTTTCAGCCCTTTTGTTCTGGTTAACTGTAATACAGTTTATTATCCCCCTCATAGAATCCTTTTGGGTTTTTGGGTCTTCTATCTTAACTTTCAAAATAACGCATTTTAAGAACTAAGCATTTAATCTACTAACACAAACACAACCTTTTTTCCTTTGAAAACTGCATCATTTATATCTACAGTACTTTATAGGAAAATCTGAAGTATAAAGTTTGGGAAAGCAGGTTTCCCAAGGTCACAATATACTATTGGTCAAAAAAAATAATATACATGCCTAAGAGTACATGAGCAACTGTGCTGACCTGCCAACCCCTTTAAGGTTATATACAAAGAGAAACACAACCCTGGTCTTTCACTTTACCACAACCTTAGAGTTTAGCTTTAAATCATTTCTGAGGAAAGGCTTCCTGCAGACTTTTCACTTAAGTAGTTGTAACTACAACTGCAAAACACTGTTGACTGGTGGACTCCAGAGACTTGTTCATTACCTGTCATTAAATGTTTTAAAGTTTGCATAATTGATCCAGCCAATAAGTCATCATTGATTTATAGGGGTCTGTGCTGAAGAGTTGCTCGTTAAAAATTCATAACACTGGTATGTGTCTTTACAATCCATTAGCTGTTTACGTACCCACAGTCCTAAGATTGATTGACCTTGGACTGAGATTCTCATGGACTCTGCTTTTTTTTTTTTCTTTAAAAACTTTTTTTTTTCTCCATATTTTTTTTACACAAGTCCACAGTATAGAAAAGCAATACTTCAATCTTCTCCCTTGACAGCTGTACTTTGATTTTTTTTCCTCTCCATCAAAACTGAAACTTTACTTGAAATGATGAATAAATAAAGCATACTCCATAAACAGCTTTCCACTATTATTTAAGCTTGCGAGATGTGCTCTGTTAGTCTCCTTTCCCCACCATCAGATTCAAGTGTGTAAATGTTCTAAAAGGCTTTGAATGTTTTATGATGATTTCAGGGAATGATGGAGTAATAGCTGAAGAGTGAAGCTATTAGTTTTAATATTTATATTGAGTGCTCTGAAACATTAATGTGACAGGATGTAAGATCAGAGCAGCGGGACATATTTACTTCACAACCGTTGCCACGTGGCAAAAATATTTATTTTCTGAAGCTCTGAGGCCAAGTTTTTTTCACAAGAATTTTGAAGTTCGGATTGACATATATATTAGCTTTTCCTGAACTTTGTATTTATTTTTAGGAACTAAAAATTGATTACTGTTTTGGATACAACTTACTTCATTTAGGTAGGACTCGAGTGCAATAATGTTGGTGGTGCATCATGGTCTCTTTACAGAAGTTTTCCAAAGCTGATATTAATTTACCAATTCATCTCTCCTCATCTGCTGTGTCTGATTCCCAAAGAGCACCTTAAAGGAAAGAAAAACAGTCATTTGTTAATAAAGAAACAGGATGGGATCAAGAACAGAATCATCCTTAAAAGGTTGTTTCAGTAAACCAACCCTGTAAATGTCCTAAGTCATTGTGCCTAGTTCTTCTGTTCAAACTAGCAAACATATTAAGGTAAGTGATCTTAATTACCAAGGGTCAAACAGTGCTCACCCCACTTGTGTGGTTCTTATTGTCTTCAGTGAACAAGTAAAGGAAGCAAGAGGAGATCCCTAGGGAGAAATCTTCCTATCAGATTTGCAGAGTGGATCTGATATAAGTGGAACAAATGATGACTTATTACTGCTACATTATGAAAATGTGATTTCTCCAGATGCTTCCACGCTCTGTGTAAGGACTCCATAGGTTGATGACACAGCCAGGAAGCAGTTCACAGATGTCCAGCAGGAGAAACAGTTGGGTCTATTTGGTACATTTTAGCCGGATGTACCGTACATTATATAGAACTACATCAGGCAGGCTTAAAAGGACAATAGTGCTGGGTAGAAAATGGAGCATACTCCTTGGTGAGACATAAATAGGTAGCCTTAGCTGGAAAAGTGAGGTTACCAGTATGTTGCACTTGATGATCTTAGAGGTCTTTTCCAACCTTACAGATTTTATGGTTATTATATTGTTCACCAGAGTCCTCTTTACTCACCTTTATACACATTCGTGGTGCAGGAGGACAGAACATGGACAGGAGGGCTGAGGGTGGGGGGGAAGTAGTCATAAAAATACTCAATTGCAAAGTTGTTGAGAGTGGTTTGTCATGTCCTTTCTCAACCTTACCTTTCCAGGAAGACAAAGAAAGCTATCCAAAAGTGTTATCTCTCAAACATTTGATCAGCCTAAATAACTTCTGACTTGGTCCTTGGTGATCTCCTTTCCCAGCTACCTCCCAAACCATTCCCACAACAGAATCAGCCATCATCAGATGTTTATCAGAACATCATTTAGTCAGTTCCAACAAGGCAGAACATGCAACATTTTCTTCTGCAAGTATATTTCACTGACCTTCATGTCTAACAACACATAAATGTCAGCTTATGCTCTACCATTATTTTGAATATTCCACTAATTGAGTCAATTCCCTAGGTTTTACAGACATCCATAAGCACAAGTCATCATTCTTTGTCTTTCCCACATTGGCTTCTATTCTTAACTTGCCTCTGTTGTGTAGAAGGCATTTCTAAATACAGTTCTCAGTATTAGTTATATAATACAGTGCACAAATTAATAGGCTAGAATTTTTAAACATACTTAAGGGGAAAAACAAACATGCTACCTGCACCTGGGTGTACAGCTACTCTACTAATTCTTGGCCCTCCCTGTATCCATCGCAGAAAATAATATACAAGTGTTTACTTCCACTTCTCTACACAGAAACAGGCTTTCAAGACCGTTAGAGGAGACTTTCTATAAGGAAAATATTAGAAATGAGAGTAGCAAGTGGAGAGAGAATTATTTACATCACTGAGTATGTAGAAGTCACATTCTGAGCTAAATCTGCTGCAGCTTTTTTGGAAGATGGAAGGAAAATTACGAAGTCAAGGTGTTTGCTATCCATCAGGATCTCCCCCCTTGCAGACCTCTATTAAAACATATTGTCCACCAAGGCAATTCTTCATCTTGTAACAGAGCAGGTTATCACCACCACAGTGTGCAAAAGGAGAATGAAAAGAGCAGGAGCTGCTATTTTAGTGCCGAGACCAAAGTAGGGGCCAAGAGAAGTACAGGCTGTGATGAGATGGGCACCCTGTCTATTGCTAGGGATGCTCCTCTGGACCAGAGTATGGTACTGCATAGTCTGTAGTGACAGCACCCAAAGACTCAGTCTTCTCCTACCAAAGATGACATTTCCAGCAGAAAAGGATCTGACTTACTGTCTCCTTTGGCAGGGGATTCCAGAGAAGTACCGGAATCACAGATGAAACTGTTTTCTCAGCAGGATGTTCACTGACATCTACTGACTCAAAAATGCCAATTTTAATTTATAAACTTTACGTTCAGCAACATTTCACACTTGGAACATGGTGCAAAGTGCTCATCGCCATATGAAGTCTCTCTGCCTGGGGTGTTGAGGAAATGAGCACAATTTTAGCTAAAACGGGTCCAATTCATCCCTGGCATTGTTGGAGTTACATCAGCAATACATTTTGTCCAGTGTGGTTAATGGGGTCTTTGTTTAAAATTCTGCTTAAAAGAAGTTGCTATTTGCTTTTTTTCATACAGACGAGCATTACATAGCCAAAATCAGAAGTAATCTTTTGTTATTTACTACACAGCTAGCTAGCAGCAATGTGCACAACAGAGTACTGGCATGTCCTTAATTACCAGGACTGTGACTTGATAGAGTCTGTATGATAAACAAATTGTGACAAGTTTGTTTTCAGAGTGTAAACTTTTAAAAACCACTATAAAGACCCCCATAAAAATACAACTTTGACTAGAAAAAGATGTAAGCTGCATAATAGCTACATGGGTACTTTTCCTTAGAGATCAGGAAATATATGACAAGTATGACTGCTATTATAGTTATATAGCATATTCCATTTAGCAGCGATACAGCAGAACTGTGAAAGCATATCCTAAGGTATTTTCACTTCATGCATTTGACATTGATATTAGTTATTACATTTAAGATACATTGGGCTGTTTATTGCTTACTGTCTCCTCTCACTGCGGATGTTAACCATGGCAGAGGAATATTTGGTGTTACAAATCATTTAGCTTGCTATTCTTCATTTTCCTTTTAGTATGCAATTATTTGTTTGGTTTCACTGAGCAAATGAAATTTCAAGGGCATTTCAAGGAAAATAAATAAAGTACAACCCAAAAGGGTGGGTTTTTTTTGTTTGTATTCAGGAACAGCACTGAATCATGCATATGTATGAATCAACAAAATCAGGTTAGCTAAGAAATTGGAAATTGCACTCCACACTAGAGCATTTTTCTTGCTCTAGAGATCTTTGCTATGGATTTGAAGGACTAATAAAAAATCAGCAGCATGACTGGAACAGATGTTTTTTATGGACTCAGCTTGTTAATAGTCTTTTTAGCTTCTCCTAAGGACTTAAACCAAGTTCCTCACTTGTCCTGAATATCTGAGATGATGTTAACATTGTCCAAAATGTACACTAACAAGCAGCAGTGAAAAGCTAAGGTCTTACACATGGTTATGAATAAAAATTCAAAACATTGCTGTGAATGTGATGAAACCCTGAGGTGGGCAATGGTACAAAACAAAAAACTAAACTTATTGACTGTATCAAACCCATATAGTGTCATTCTCTTGAAGGGAAGACAGGCTGGTAGAATACTTCCATGCACTGTAATAGACATATTGTAAAAACAAGGGCTCATTACAACCAAAGAAATCCCCTTTATATTTAAATCATGGCTGACTTGTGTGTACAATGAGAACTGAAACAAAATAAGCCAGACCTTCGACCAGTGCAAAGTAGCCAGGCTTTATTGACTCCAGTGGCATTGTGTCAATTTATATTTGCCAGACAGGCTTTGTGTTCTCATTGCAGTTGGTGAATTTCTGATGGTAGAAAAGAGAAATGGGAGTAATTGGGAAAATAAAAAAACCAGAATGTGTGTCAGAGATATTTCATTGGTCAAGTAATACTTTGTTTACTCTGTTGGTGGTTTATTCACTCATTTTTCTGCAATTTCCTATGTTTCTCCATAAATTCACATCCTCCAGATACTATATGAGTTTTTCATTATGCCAGGCTCCAAGAGGGAAGGAATCATCCCAGGACTTGCCCTTTTATCACACTATCTTTTAGCTAAGACTCCAATGGTGCTAAACCGTAACACACAGACATAGGGCTGCTCCCTCCAAATCCCACTCATTGGATTAAGAGGTATGATTTACTTCTCAGGCTTAGAGAAGAAGGAGAAAGAGATGCTGTGTATCACTTTGGGAGCATTTGGTTAAATGGTACTTGAAAAATTTCACAATTCAAGCTTGCTGCTATTTTTTCTTTTTTATATATATACAAAGGCACCAAACCATTACAGACATTAAACATTGAGTATCCTAATGTCATTGCTCTATCAGGTAAAGAGACATACCTTCATTCACTTCAGCCAAGTGATGCTGAAGGTCAAGCACGTGAGTTTTCTTTCAGTAAGGACACATTGCCTTTTCTCTACATATAAAGCATTCTCTGAGAAACATAAGGGGAGAGGAAAAACAGCTTTTTTTCTTAACAAGTGACTTCGATTCAGCTGCAAAATAAGGACAACTATAACCAGTCTCTTCCCAAGTTTTATTGTGAATGTTGTTCATATTCTTCTCTTGGAAGTGTTCTTGACGCTCCTGGGACTATTCCCATAGGAAGGATTGGGAATTGGCCTGATTCTTCTCTCACTGAATTACCCCAAAATGTGGTGGGCATGTGCCTCTGAGGGGCTCTTTTGAGGCCTGTTTTTTAATCCATTTATATTAGTAGCTAAGGTGACTGGAAAGTCTGCTATTATGCATATCTATCTTCTTATGTCTTGCTTGTTGCCACTGTCGTTTATATGTTTAGTACATTCAGCTTTGGTTTGTCAGAGTTTCAGTTTGTAAATAGCTTGAATTTAGAATACTTGATGAAACACATCTCACAAAATCTGAAAAAAAATACCAATTACTGCCAAAATGTTCTAAGTTGATTCAGTAAAATCAAAGTAACCTCATGGACCATACTGAAATTGTCCCAGATTTATGTAATACAACACAAGAATTTGAGCCCACTCGTCCCGGGCTATGGGCTGTTTCCACACAAAAAGCACTGAAAAGGGAGAAAATGTCCTCATTTAAATTCTACACATTAATTGTCTACTTGCAGGCTCTTTGATACAAATTTTAAACACAATAACCTGCTGCTTCTATTATCTCCTTACTTGTAACTGCTTAAGTCAGCAACCTGAATGCTCTAGTATACAACTCATTTAAAAGAAAACCCAGACAAGCACAACAAAAGAAAAAAACAGACAAGATAAAAAGCAATGGAGAAACAGAGATTACAAATGCAGAACCATTATCAGAGTCCCTCCACAAATTCAGATTCCTCAGGCCAGTGAAAACGTTTGCAAGAAATGGAGCTGAATTTTTCCCAAGCACGACACACAGTGGGGAAACACTCACTGAAGGGAAGTATCTACCTCCAAAATGCAGAAGGCTTTTGGGAAGCTGGTGTGTAACTTATCCTGCAATCTAACCTCTCAGCTGCCTTTGGACTCCTAACTCCTGGTTTTTGGGGAAGAAGTGAGCAGCGAAGAAGTGAGCAGCAAAGAAGTACTGATACTTTGTTAAAAGGAAACTATCCCACTGAACAGAATCCCTCTTTGGATTCACATTTTAGTAGCATTCAACTGAATGAAAATATAAGATCTTTTCTAATTAGTGGGTCATAACATGATTTTTTTGGGCAGCATCTTTTGTACACCCCTGCTACCCTTACACAGCTTCACCTTTCTCAGACTACAGTTGCAACAACAATCTTCGGCTTATTTCTGCTCTAGTCTGTTTTTCTTCCTGATGCTATAAATAAATCTAGTCAGTTGTTGCAGCTCCTTTCCTTGTTAATGTGGAACTTGGAAAAAGAACCTTGACCTGAGCTGGAATAAGCCCCAATAAGATTTTATACCAGAACAAACTGATATTTTGACTCATTTAAATAATGACAAAAACTATTTCCTCAAAGCTGACCAGGAGAGACTCTAGCACATGTTCTTCTTTTATAACATTGAAAGTAAGTGTTAGTAAGACCTGCTGACTATCTGAGGAGAACACAATTAATTTGTGCTCAGACTCATTAATCTTTCTTAATATATGTCAGCCCATTACATTTGATCCATGACCTCTGTCCCCAGTCTTGCATGAAAATCTCTCAGGATCAGAATCACATCATGATTTGGCAAGAAGCCACCAGCTCCAGCAGTTGACTGCAAAATGCTTCAAAGCCATCAGCAATGGCAGCTGCTGTATTTATGTGCACACGCCCGAATGATAAGTTCACAGCTCCTCTAAGGCAGGCTGAAAGAAGTTGGCCATTCGAAAGCCTGAATCCCATTAGAAATACAGCTGTGTCCCTGTTTAGATAAAATCATTACTCATCTTTACTCTCACTTCCGTTCCCAGACACAAGTGTCTTTTGGGGTGCTGGGATAGTCTATGCAAATACTTTCTGCATGGCTTTTGAAAATAATATTTGGTTTAACATTAATAAATGTGCAACAGTGCTTTAAAGTCAACTCTGTTTCACATATGGACTTTCATGGATGGAGGAATGAAGGATCTAGTTAAAAATCACTCATTGCAGTATACCTAAAACCTTCCTGCTTTAACAATTATCTCAAGACAGGGAGGTGGTGGCATTTTTTTTGTAAAAATTCAGGTATTTAGATTGATGAAATCACCTGGCTTGATAGTGGACATGAACACGGGCCTTTTGGCCCTTTTTGGCAGCCATCAAAGTACTTTCCCATCCATAATTAGCAAGGAAAGTCCAAAGGCTCACATTACTAGAAAATAATACACGCACAAGGACAAGCAACGAATCTGTGATGGCACACAGGTATAACTTCTCCTGCTTAGCTGACGTTTCATTTAGTGCTTAACACATGACAGACACAAAGCTGCCGGAGCAGTAACATATATAGCCAGTGGCTTTAGTGGAGGTGGTGGTTCTGAGTCTTCTGTGAATCTTAGCTCTGTGCATGGCTTTTCACCTTCTCTTGTCATTCTTCAACACATGGAAACAGATAGCAAACCTTGCAATATAACTGCCAAAACCAGATCGTGAACTTAAAGTATGTGGCATTTCAAATGCAAGTAACATTTTCGAAAGTTTATAAAGAGCAATTTATATTATGTATTGATTTATCTGCAACCACATGATTTCCTGATCATGTCCTAGCAAGCAAATGTTTGTTTTAGTCTTATTAAAATGTCAAACAGGATCTTAAACTTATAAAAGTAATTATACTGCAGCTTTGAATTACTCTGCAAAAACCCCATTCATTCATTAATCACTCACTTGTGCAATGAAGGTGAGATTGTCAGATACTTACCATGCCTGATGGGCTAATTGTGAAGGGACACAGCTCAGCTGCTTGCCAGCTGCCCAGAATGGTAATTCTCAGGGGGAAGGAAAGGAAGAAAAGTTCTCATCTATGTTCTCCCACAAAAGTGGCCTTTTCACATCATCTGAAGTCATGTGATCTGCGAGGATGCAGACTAAGCTGATACTTTCTAACCTTTCTAGCATGAGGATGGTCAGAGCTGTTTCTCCCTTCCCTCTCTGTCCACAGACATCAGATTGTGGTCCATCATCTTTAGATGCTTGTTTCTAAGGAAAGAATAAAGCATGAGAGAATACATGCGGTTGTCTTTCCAAGCTTCACTTCAGGCACTGTGCAAAGATTGCCCACTCCTCTGCTGGGAGCTTTCTCCAGCTTTAAACAGATCCCCACCATACACACTGCCAGGCTAGGATCATGAGGAAATCTGGTTTTTAAAAGAGCAGAACACACTGAGGGATTGTCACAAATGCCACAGAATAAGCAAATTTGGACTCAACTGTCAACCTTATTGCCAGATTGTCAGAAGATCTGAATCAGGAGAATAATTTAAATGTCAAATCAAGACACTGCAAAAAGCAAATTCCTGTGATTTACCGTGTTACTCAGAGATAACATGACCTAAGGGTAAAGAGAAGAGCTGGTTGAAAAAAAAAAAAAGTCTGTTTTTCAGGGGGTTATGGAATATTTTGTTGTAAATTCACCAAAGAAATTGGAATGTGTAGGGTTTTTTTCAGGCAAAAGCACAATGGTATTATGACAGTTCTCCAAAGGGTCTTTGGATCTCATCAAGATATACTTGCCTTGACAGATATTTCCTATTGTGAGAATTAATAAACTAACTTTTGGGAAGTGCTCTGAAATCCCTGGGAAGGAGAAGATCAAAATACTAATTATTGTTATTTTAAAAATAAATGTTTTACATGGAATTACAGACATATCATTCTGCTGCTTGCTGGTATCAGTGTGGACTATTGCAGTTTTCATACAGCTTGCACTGGAAATGTGAAGACTAAAAGAAAAACATATATTTGTAATGGTAAGCCTTTCTCAATGGTATCATTGTGTTGATGTTCACAACTTCAGGGAGGAGTTTGACTGAATAAGGACTGCAGAATAATGCCTATATTGAGAAAACTATATGAACTGGAAAAAAAAAAAAAAAGCAGGTTAGGAGCTGTCATGCTGAAACTCAATTTCCCCACCATGAAGGTGAACTCTTATTACCTGTGAATATGGAATTCAAATACTATTTTCAAGTTTTAAATGTAGGTAACACTTTACATTATGTGTCAGTGTGGTACCAATTACAGCATAACTCTGATACTGTAAATCTATTGAGAGAGAGGACAGAGACAAGTGTCATAGTAGCCCAAACTTCAAGTAAAGTTCAAAAAGATTTCTATTTGTTCTTCTTAATCAAGCCCATATTTAGAATCCTGGGACACACAGTGCCTTGAAGATAAATACATTAAGTTTTTAATGTAACAAACTTAAACACCTTGCATATTTTTTTCCCCTTCCTCATCCACTATATAGGACAAAATGAGATTTTCCTCTACCTACTTTTACACCTCAGCAGCTATAACATAATTTGCTTTACCCCTAATAAGAAGAGCCTGCATCCTCTGTTACAGTGTTCTGCAAAGAGTACTGGCTGGGGAAATGCAAGTTCAATGTTATTCTGGTTCCACAATTGTCTTCTGTCACAGTGTTTGAAGCCAGCTCTTTCTCTAGCTGACCTATAGTGCTGTAGCTACAGTGACAGCTCTTCAGCTAACCCTCCTTTTGACTAGGGTAGTATCCAGCCCTCAAGAAAGAGGAAAAAAATAGATATGTTGGTATCAGGAAAGCTGCTTTAAAGAAAAGAAAGCAAGGCTGTGCCTTATGGAATCATCAAATCATAGAATCACTAGGGTTGGAAATGATCTTCAAGATCACCAAGTCCAGTCGTCTACTAAATATTATCAGGAACACTAAACCATGTCCTGAAGTGTCACATCTACATGTTTCCACTTAATCCCTGAAAGAAAATCTTATAGGATTTTATACAAAAGTACAACGTTGCTGTAAGTATCTAACTAATCTTTAGGTCACAACAACCCCAGGCAGTGCTACAGGCTTGGGGAGGTGTGTCTGGAAAGCTGCCCGGTGGAAAAGGACCTGAGGGTGCCGATCAACACCCAACTGATTATGAGCCAGCAGTGTGCCCAGGTGGCCAACAACATCCTGGCTTGTATCAGAAATCGTGTGGCCAGCAGGACTAGGGCATTGATCGCCCCCCTGTACTCAGCACTGAAATACTGGGTTCAGTTTTGGGCCCCTCACTACAAGAAGGACATTGAGATGCTGGAGAGTGCCCAAAGAAGGCAGTGAAGCTGATGAAGGATCTAGAGAACAAGTCTTATGAGGAGAAGCTGAAGGAACTGGGGTTGTTCATCCTGGAGGAAAGGAGGCTGAGGGGAGACCTTTATCACTCTCCACCTGAAAGGAGGTGGTAGTGAGGTGAGGGTTGGCCTGTTCTCCCAAGTAGCAAGCAAAGGGACAAGAGGAAATGGCCTTAAGTTGCACCAGGGGAGGCTTAGATATGCTATTACAAAAAATGTTTTCACTGAAAGGGTTGTAAAGCCCTGGAACAGGCTGTCCAGCAAAGCGGTGGAGTCACCATCCCTGAAGGTATTTAAAAGATGAGTATATGTGGCACTTAGACACAGTTCAGTGGTGACCTGGCAGTGCTGGGTTAACAGTTGGACTTTATGATCTTGACAGTCTCTTCTATGATATGTTGTTAATTTAGGAGCTGATGGCAATAAGAGCCATACTTTTCATGAAAACAAGTAGATTTTTAGTCTTTGGAGTAGCAATTAGGACATAGAGCCATTTCCAATGCTCAGTGAGGGCAATGGAGAAATTTTGACACTGGTCCATTGTAGGGCTGCTCCTTCATGCTTAGAGAAAGACCAGGTACAGAGACTAGACCTTGCCTGTAGAGCAATAGGGTGACATGCATGAGCTGCTGCTTTGATGTGAAAAGGTAACAGACAATTAGGTCTAATCTATTGAATTATACAAGCCATGCTGTTATTGAAAAAAGGAAATGAGCAATCTACATTTAAACAATAAAATAAAGTCAATTTTCCAATGGAATATTCAGCTAGATATGCAATCTTGGAGTCTGTTCACTGGACTGTGCTTTTAACCAGAATATGAAACCCCAGTGTACAGGAAATATTATCTATGCAAGTGATTCAGTATTAGTTAATTAGGTGCACTAGACTATTTTACTCCCAGTGAATGGAGCTTGTATACTGGTATCTGCCATTCACACTAAATGGGGCTTATACATGTAAAATCCCTCTGGCATTGAGAGGGAAAAAAGCCTTTCAGTTTCATAAATAATGGATCTGTAGCAAAATTAGCATTTCATGAAAAATTTTAAAAACTAGAATGAAAATATAATACAATTTCTATTTTATGTGTCCCAGTTTGTCAGCACATCAGGTGATCCAACAGAGAGGTCATCTCCTGTACATCTACTACATAATCACATCAAAAATTCTCTGTTATCTGCAAACTCAACTAGTCACCTATGACCAATGTCCTCTGTGGCACTGTGATAGTAAAGGTGTCCTTCTACCAGAGCACTGTGGCACTGGGTTAACTTTCTGGTGTATGAATATTTCTATGATATTTTTATTAATTTGTAATAAATGTCATGACTTTTCTGCTGTGGTGTTTCTGTGTCTGTTACGTGACATGCTTACACACAAATAAACAATGGTTTCTCTGCAGGTACTAATATAAGCAACTCTTGCCTCCTCTATTCCAATAAACATTCATATGGAAAAAGCTATAAGCCTAGGCTATTAAGGGTGCACACTGCAAACTGTGTACAATACACTAAGTAAATATACACCTATTCATGGCAGCAAACATTTTTACCGCCTAGTCAGCTCATTTCATTCCCAATGCTTTTCTCCACCCCTTTTAGCTGTAGCCCACACTAAACCTGGCTGCATTTGAATAATCCAGAGTTCTGCCATGAACCTTGGTGGATCAAGGATCACAGTTTGTTTCTTATGTAACAAGATGCTGAAGATCTCACCTAAACCAAGACTTCTCTATCAGTTAGTCCATTACATTTGGAACAGAGCAAGGAATAGCCCTACCAACTCCCATGAAAATCTGCAGACAAGGCCTGTGTGTGATGGTGTGATAAAGGTCAAAAAATCCTTCACATGTGAAAACAAGTAGGAAAATGATTTTTCCAGGTCCACCTACAAATAGTAAGACATTGCCTTTCCCTTCTTTTCAGGATTCTGTGTCTCAATCCCATGGCTTTAAAATGTGAAGCAAAACCTATTAACATGGGCTTTGTGTTTCCAATGGAATAGAGGTTGTAATGCCAAGAGGAAATCAAATTCTGAGAGTCATGTTTTTGGGCAGTTCCATATTCTGAGCTTAAATTTTGCAATAGTTCTTTTTTACTTCCTCAGTGAGTAAATACACATGTAGAGCAGCTAGATGCAGAATAATTCTGCAGCTAGGCGCAGATTAATTCTGCAGCTAGGCATACTTACAAATCAGTATTTTTGGTCAGGAAGAAAACAAATAATGATTTCTTAACTTACAAGAATAAACTCAAAACACCACAACAGAAGGAAGAGATTACCAATACATTAATTTGTGCTCTGATTTTGTAACTCCTACTGTTAATTTTCTCAAAGTAAATGGATGAATACCCATTGAGAACTACAAGAGCATAGCCATGGCATGCAGAGATGCAGTTAGAAAAGCAAAAGCTCAGCGCAAATTTAAATTGGCCAGAGATGTCAAAAACTACAAGAAAGGGTTCTTTAGGTACAAAAACAACAAGCAGAAACAGAAAGAAAATATTGGCCTGCTGTTAAACAGGAGAGGTGAATTTGTCACTAACAATACTGAAAAGGCAGAGGTCCTCAACACTTTCTTCACCTCTGGCTTTACCAGCACTGTTGGGCCCCGGGCTTTGGGAACAAAAGTCCAGATCAATGCAAAGACAGACCCACCATCAGTGAAGGATGAGTTGGTATGTGAACTATTATAGGAGCTTGACCCCTGTAAATCGATCAGCTAAGGCATGAGGGTGTTAAAGAGAGGTGGCTGATGTCACTGCGAGGCTGCTCTCCATAATCTCTGAGAAGTCGTGGAGATTGGGGGATGTCCCAGAAGACAGGAAGAAGGCTAATGTCACCCCCATCTACAACAAGGGTTCAAAGGAGAAACCAGGAAATTATAGGCACATCAATCTTACTTCAGGCCTTAGGAAAGTTATGGAAGGAATCCTCCTGGGGGCTATCACAAGTCAAATGAAGCATGTGATTGGACAATGCCAGCATAGATTCACCAAGGGCAAATTGTGCTTGACAAACCTGATTGCCTCCTACAACAAAGTAACCTGCTTGGTTAACGTGGGGTGAGCAGTGGACATTGTCTATCTGGATTTCTGCAAGGCTTTCAGTATGGTTCCCTGCAGCCTCCTCCTAGACAGACTGATGCTTTATGGTCTGGACAAATGGTCTGTGAGGTGGTGGGAACTGGCTGAGAGTCTGCACCTAGAGGGAGGTGGTAAATATCTCTTCTTCTAACTGGCAACCTGTCACAAATAGCGTCCGCCAGGGACTGGTATTGGGTCCAATGCTGTTTAATATCTTCATAAGTGATCTGGATGATGGGATCACATGTACCCTGATGAAGACTGCTGATGACATGAAACTGAGTGCAGAGGCAGACACCTGGAAGGGACAGCCACTCTGCAATAACACCTGGACAGGCTAGAAGAGTGGTCTAACAAGAACATCATGAAGATCAACAAGGACAAGTGTTGCATCTGGGAAAACATAATCCAGGAGTGCTGCACAGGCTGGGATCTACCTGACTGCGGAGCAACTCTGTGGAAAGGGACCTGGGGTTCCTGGTGGACAACAAGATCAATATGAGCAGTGTGCTGATGCAGCAAAGAAAGCCAACA
The DNA here is from genome assembly GCA_024336885.1 of Actenoides hombroni. Taxonomy (NCBI): domain Eukaryota; kingdom Metazoa; phylum Chordata; class Aves; order Coraciiformes; family Alcedinidae; genus Actenoides; species Actenoides hombroni. The sequence continues at coordinate 3,871,060 of WUAM01000280.1, forward strand.
GGATGCTGGCTTGCATCAACAAGGATATCACCATCAGAGGTAAAGAAGTCATTATCCCACTCTACTCAGCGCTGGTCAGGCTGCATCTGGAATACTGTGTTGTTCAGTTTTGGTCCCTGCTATACAAAAAAGATGTGGACAAGCTGTAATGCAATCGGAGAATGGCCACAAAGATGATCAAAGAACTGGGAGGCTTCTGTATGAGGAAAGGCTGAGAGAATTGGGCTTCTTCAGCCTTGAGAAAAGAAGGCCTAGTGGAGACCTTATCACCATTTTCCAATATTTAAAGGGTGGCTACAAAGAAGATGGAGGATTTCTTTTTACAAGGAGCCACACAGAGACGACAAGGATAATGGGCACAAGTTACTCCTGGGGAGATTCCAGTTGGACACAAGAGGAAAATTTTTCACAGTGAGGACAATCAGCTGTTGTAATAATCTCCCCAGGAAAGTGAGGGAATCCCCAACATTGGACACTTTTGAGGTGCAGCAGGACGGGGTGCTGGGCCATCTTGTCTAGACTGTGTTTTTGTCAAGAAAGGTTGGACCAGATGTTTCTTGAGGACCTTTCCAATCTGATATTTTATGATTGATTCCACTATCAGGAATTCTGCTCAAATGTTCTTTTGCAGGACATATTTAAAAGACATATTTAAAACAATTCTACCTTTTGTATTGTACTTTTTTCTATATTTTTAGTGTTTCAATGCTATAAACTTAAACATCAAACAGGGGTCATGATTATATTTTTTTATTCCTGATGTCATTATTTGGCTTACCTTTAAAGTGAAAAAATTATTTCCGTTTTCCCAATGCACCCATCAGGCTGGGAAGTCCAAGGATAAAGATAACATCCTCCCTTAGGTTGAGCAATGTGATTCGTATTTCCTCCTCCCAGCTTTCTGCCTGTGGGGACATCTGTCAAGGCTAAGTCAGCACCTTCCCAGAAAAAACTCGTAAACATGTTAGAAGACGTTTCATTTTGTCATCTACCTAGGTACATTGGATTAGTATGCAAATAAGACAGCACAAGAACAGACCACAGCAGCAGGGCTAATGCTCTAAGTGATCTTTCAGTGTAATTAGAATTTGTTTCATCACACTAATTTGACATGGCAAATTACTGAAGCTAAGATAAGGGGGTTTAGTAGAGCCATGGCACTGGTATGTACACAGGAACTTGCCAGTAAGTTCATTTGCACATGGGAGTTGTGTAACATTGCAGAGAAGTGACAATTAGTAGAAGCTCTAGAAAATATCAGTTTGTTTTATTTTTAACCTGGTAACTTGATAGGTTATATTTTCTTCTGCTGCTGTCTTATAATAGTGGTCTAGACATCTTAGCCTCTCCACTGTTGAGAAATCTTTTGAGACTTAGGATAAGCTACATGGTACTACAATTATACAAGTTTAGTCAAGTCTGCCTGGTAGTACACAGCAACCTGGTGTGTTATCACATGGGAATTCAAGGGGCAACTTTGTGATTTCTGTTTCACAGAAAGAGCTAGCTGAAAGACATTGCACAGTCACAGCAAAACTGACAACAGCATTTGGCTTCTTTGCTGCACCCTCCTGCACCAGATCATGCGAGCTCAGGAGGGGTCCTGAACCAGAAATGAAAACTGGTCCCTATTCCTGCAAAGTAGACTTGAAACTTCAGAAGAGTTTATGGATGGCTGGAGCAGGCAGAATTCTGGCAGAAGTCCAACTTACAGGGAAACAAAATCTTTAACTTCCTGATTAAAAATGAAGATTTAAGACTGTTCTTAGTTTTCATAAATCATTTATCCCTAATATTAGGCTAAATAAGTTACCTGACCTTTGATGCAACACACTCTTTCTTTGGACCTGCTGAGATCATCAGCCAGCTGAGAGCATCTGGCTAGAGATGTGATGACACACCTCTCTCAGCTGATGCACAAACCTACACACCATCCCCCAGAGATGCAGCTTTCTTTTGCATCTCGCACTCCTGAAGGGAAAAGGGCTGCATAAGCCAAAGGGGCACTGCCCTCAAATGCAGTATACATGTCTGAGAGAGACAGAATTCTTATTCTGTGCTCCTTTGTGTTTTAACTGACTCAGAATAATGTCTGCTGATATAATAACATTAGCTGTCTATAAACTTTGCATCATGCAATGACATTCTAAGATGGGGTTTATTACTTGGAAATTTAATGTATAATGGAGTAGAGAAAGATATATCTAGATAAGCATATTTAATGTGATTATCCATTCACTGATAGGATAATGACGTACTCTTTCTGTTATATACTTTGGATTGTTTCTTTAATTTGAGACAGTCCTGAGGATACTTTGTCTTTAGGAAATACCAAAGGATCCAGTCTACTCAACAGCCAAAAGGGAGAAAGAAAAAAAAAAAAAAAGTGGTACTTGAAATCAAAGCAAGTTCCTAGGCAGCATGGAAATCCTCACTATGGAGCCTGAACAGAATTCAGAAGCCAGAAACGTAAGCTGCACTTCAAACGAGGAGATACATGCCAGGATCTTTGAGCTCTGCACATCTCAAAGGGGTAACATCCAAAGCATAGAAACAAAATAGACATTAGTCAAAGTCAACGAAGGCAATCCCAGAGACTCTGGATACTGACTTTTCCTTTCTTTTTTTCAAATGGGGATGTGGTATATTTGGGAGGAACATCTGACAAGAACACCAAACCCTTCCAAACCCAAAGTTTTTTGGGCACAGTTGAAAAGTTACCTGTAAGTACACTTCCGGAAGAAGTCAAAGGAATTCTCCTACAGAGAAAACTCATTCCTCCTGCTGGAACCAGTTTTTGGAACTGTTTTGTTGCTGAGAATTGGGTCTCATGTCCCATCAATCTGGAAATTGTAGGATGGGGAATTCCCTAGAACCAGTACAGTAGAACTGCACCCCTGAGATACAGGCAAGCAGAACAGCACTGAGAAAGAAAGGTGCTTTTGTGTTCACTCATACTCAGAGAATCTTTCTTGATTTTAAAAGTGGGCTACCTATTATTTTATAAGGATTTTTAAGGTGCTTTTTTTCTTTGTCTTTTTTTGTATTTTCTTATTATAGGAAACACTTGCTAAGGAAAAAGATGAGCATTTTGATTCTTTATCTCCAAAGAAGCTTGGCCAAACAGGTACTCTCACTTAGAGGCAGACAGAATCTCTGTTATTTATGATAAAAATAAGCAAACCACCTGCTTCTGAACGTAATCAGACATTGCTCACATGTCAAAGCTCAATAAGTTAATACTAATCTCTGTTCTGAAGATGTTTAAAAGAAATCTAATTACATTATAACCAAAAATTGTGGGGAGATGATGGGAGAAAATATTATCAGTGCCATAAAAATGCCTTTTTTAAAAACAGAGGAAAAGGCTATACTGTAGGGAATATTTCATGTCTAGTGAGAGGGTTAAATAAACAAATGATAATAACACCAATCAGACCTCTTTGCTTAAAGCCTGCAGAGTCAATCTGCTTCTGACTGTGGAGCTACCAACCAGCAAAGGCAAACTAATTAGACACAGTCAAACACTTAGGCAATCACACCTTGTGAATGTAAGCGTCTTCCTGTCATTTGGCAAGTCTCTCAGCTGCCTCTGAGCGTGAGACAACAAATCCCCTGCAAACAAGTTCCTCACTCTCCCTGTTAGTGAGATCTAACAGAGCACAATGGCTGGAGGTGAAAGGTGGCAGTCTAGTCAGGTAATGACATCGTCTTGAACAGCCCACATTAAAGTAGTGGCACTTGTTTAGACTAGCCTATTTGCACCTACCTGCAGAGGGCCTTTTTAATGTAATTATTAGCCTCTGCAGCCCTGCTTAGGATTTGAAAATATCATTCATTTTCATCTTGCTTCAACTACCGCTGCTATCTCCTATTCAATCCCAATCACCTCATCTCCCCACAAGTAAGTGTAGAAACAGAAGCAGATGAGAATAGTTGAATTAACAAGAAACAACTTGGCAGGTGAGCTGTGTGACACAACAATAAAAAAAATGCTAAAAGATTTGACAATATATTCTAATCACTACCTGACTGTAGCAGAGCTGCAGGCTTTGAAATAGCTTTCTGGGGAAAAGAGAAAAGACAGCAGGAGAATGGTCTAAAACCTCTTGTGTGAAACCCAAGGGCAGGAACCAATCCTTATGAGCCTTAGAGAAAATAGGTAATTACTGTCTTTCAAAATTGTCTTATTTTCTCAGGATTTAAGTATTCACTATTGACAAAATATGACAAGAAGTACAGTCATAAGGAATGAGATAAATAACCACCACCCAATTCCAGCCTGAGCGACCCAGACACACGGCTGACTGCAGAAGACAAGCCTGTAGGAAGGAATTGTGCCGTCACAGACCAAAGCTTCCATCCAGTTCCCTAATGAGAATCCATATTGCACTGGAGACATGAAGAGAGCTATCTAACCTCCCTGCGTCCCACGAAAGGTCCAGCAGAAGCTATCTCAGGGTATCTCAGAGCGTAAGTGCAGCGTTTGCCAGATGAGTGGGGCAGGATGCATTTGAAGAGTACTCTAGCAGAATGTGGCCAGCACCAGTCAAAAAAGCTGGAGAAAAGGGGGACTGGTCCAAGCAGGGAAGCTGTAACAGTCATTTCCTCTTGCCAGGGAAGCAGAGATCTGTCCAGCATGAGTTCACTGTTCTGGGGAAGTTCAACAAATACTAGATAAAAGATACATGGAGGAGGAAAAAGCAGAAATTCTGCTTCCTTTGTAAAGAGAGTAATTTCAACCTATTTTAAGGTGATGTCAGAAAGGAATAAACTATTTCATTTTTGCCCTGTCTTAGCATCTGTCTCCTTGCAGAAAGGACATCTTGCTTATAAGATCAGTGCTAATTCCTGATAAAGAAAAGGTTCTCAAACAGCCTGTAATGGAAGGTTGGCTCAGAGTGATGTTTTGCCTTTTGGTACAGTTACATTGGGTTCTACTATTTACCTAGCAAATACATCACAAATTGTATCAGTGAAGCTATCATCTCTATCTTTGGGCTGACAAGGTATTCAGATTATTTTCTTCAGTACACAGGATTTTCACAGAAAACTGTTGTAGTGCAGGTCACCATCTTAATTGGTGCCACTGCCCAGCTTCCTGTGCCGAAGGAGTGCCAGAGTGTCACTGTGTATTCCACGCACTTCCGATATCTACTTTGTTGTTTATAGGTTTTTTCCCTCCATCTGTCTATGATGGATGAGGGCTCTTTAACTACACTTGTACTGTAAACTGATATTATGCATCTGACCTAAAATGACAGCTGGAATCAGGGCCATGCTTAAGAGATGATCATGCCCAACACAAAAATATAAGCGAGTTCTGGAGGGTGCCAGCCCAGGGTCAGTCTCAGCTTATTTGTCAATCTGCCAGTTCACTGCTCCTCGGTGCTCTCCTTCCCTGACTAGCAGAAGGCACTTGCTTTCAGGGGTAGTAAACGCAGCATGTTGAGAGACAAGCAGTTGGCAGGAGTTCTTATGACGGGGTGGCAAAAGCCAGACAGGTAGCCAGATGGATCTGGTGCAGCCCAAGGCAAGCACTGAAGCAAAGGGGTGAATGAAAATCAAAGGGTTACAATAACCTGTTTGGAATCTCTGACTGTAGTGACACCGTATAGACAAACTACGTACACTGCAAGCTCTTATCTGTGCACTGGTGCTATTGCTGTGTCTTGGGCAAATCTTGTTGTGCTGTGACATTCCAGGTCATTTTATATTACTACTATTATTGCTACTCATGTCAGTTTTTCTCTGATCAGTCCACCATCTCTTTTCCACTTGGTCTCACTTTAAGACTTTGGGGGTTTATTAGTATTCACTGATCCTCCAGGCTCTGTATTACTTTGGTCTTAAACATTTGTACCACTTCCCTCAGAAACTATGACCTACACAAGCTAAATTTATTGATTAGAAAAGAAGCACATTTTATGGACAGCGGTATGATCTTTCATTAGACTAGCTGTTCTAAATGGGGAAAATGGATGGGCTCTCCAGCCATCATATCCTGAAGCTAGCTATGATACCCTGACACATCAGAGCTACTATTACTGCAATATGCCTATTAAAAAGGAACACTGTAAATGAACTTGAGGAATTCAGTTTAAAATTTTCAAGACTAAGAGCTTGAAAATAATTCATTTGGTCTGGATAAATTATTCAGTGCTATTGCACCACTAATACTTGTTTATTTATACTTATTTATACCCACACATACACAAACACACCCACCCCAAAACATTGTTACTTAGCTAAATATTTTAATGATATAAAATATTAAGTGATGAATACAGTATTAACTTGCATATAACATGACCTTATTTTTCTAGCAAAGGTGACAGGGTATTGAAGCATCAGTCTGTGTGTGAATCTCTGTAATGACACACCATACCGTGAAAAGCAGCTGCCTCGCGATACTGAAACAGCCTTTGCTCACACGAGCCTGTCAAAAGTAGGATGTGACTGATCCCTGTACCTGTAACTATTTTCCTCTTGATATCACATCTCATTTTCTAGTACATTTCATACCTGCACCTAGAGGGTCCTCACTTGCATGTTTAACTAGGATTTAGAGGACAGACTAAAGGATACCTGCTCTTTTGGAAGGCCAGTGACAAAAACCATTAAAAGCATAATTATCTGCAAAATGGAAGAGACATTGTCCATCCCTTTGGCCACAGGACTGCAATGGGTGTACTAGAGAAAATGAAGGAACCAGGATTTTGCCATAGCTGTTCACCCAGACTCTTCCTATGTGTCCTTCATCAGACCTGAATAAAGAGAGAAGGAATGTTCATGAAGCAACTAACGTCCTCAGAAGACAGACATCTCCTGGACCTGGCATCAGCTGTCAGGATGCCCAAACAACAAAATGTGCGCTCTTTCATTTTCTTGCAAATTATGTTTTAAAGAAAACCATGTTCAAAGAGGAAAACATTTCCACAATAACAAGCAACCAAGGAGATGGCTCAAAAGAGACCTGGGGCAAATTAAAGCCCAATTTAACTTTTGCTCAGTAACTTCACTTTATTTGGATAAATCATTTATGTGGTGAAAAACTTCAGCTTACTACACCAGAAAACTCAATTAATAGACAAAGTGCTTAGAGGATGGGAAGGAGAAGCATGGAGGTAAAATTCCAGCTACTGAGTTAAGAAGCAGAAGTAAAAACCTTTTGATACAGAGCACTAGAAATCTTGACAAGGAAACAGGAAGAGCTCCCCTCCAGTCCACAGAAGCAAAAAACCTTGCACAGGAGGGTCAGTCAATGATTAGGTGCAGGATTCAGGAATGACTTGTACCACACTGTGCCATTGCAGGTAGGCCCCAAACAATCAGCCAAAGGTCACGCAAGAAGCCTGTAGTGGAGCACAGACAAGACTGTCAGGACTCCAGCTGCCCCACTACCCCCCTAGATGCATGAGGAAGAGGGTTTGCCTGCCTGCTCCTTGAAGTATGGAAGAGATGTTTTATCTTGGCTTGCAGACACACCTTCCTGATTGCTCTGTGTTGCTGCATAAGGACCCTTCATGACTGGGTGTGCTTCTTAGGGATGGCTCTGGCTCTGCTTTCTAGGCAGAAGGTACCAACAGTACTTGACAGGGAAATACTAGAGAGTCCAACTGAGAGCTACAAAGATGATGAAGGGACTGGAACATCTCTCTGATGAGGAAAGGCTGAGAGCTCTGGGGCTGTTTAGCCTGGAGAAGAGAACACTGAGAGGGGATCTTATGAATGTTTACAAATATCTGCAGGGTGGGTGTCAAGGAGAAGGGGCCAGTCTCTTTTCAGTGGTGTCCTGAGACAGGACAAGAGGTAATGGTCGCAAGGTGAAACACAATAAGTTCCACCTCAACATGAGGAAAAACTTCTTTCCTGGGAGAGTGACGTTGCCTGGACCAGGCTGCCCAGAGAAGTTGTGGAGTCTCCTTCTCTAGAGACTTTCAAGACCTGCCTGGATCTGTTCCTGTGTGGCCTGCCCTGCGTGTTCCTGCACTGGTAGGGGAGTTGGACTCGATGATCTCCAGAGGTCCCTTCCATTCCCTACCATTCTATGATGATACTCAGAACAGCAGTGTAAAAGGAAAATCACAGCCTCACTTTTCCCACCAAGAGATGAGAAGACAGAAAAAACCTCTGGCATTTTTCATATCATGTATTGTTTTTCTTTGGGATCTATGTGTAACTACACAAATGCCTCTTAAATATACAGGAAAAATCAGTCACATTTATCACATCACATCACAAACATCACTTTTCCTCAGTTGTGAAGAATCCAATCCAATCCATCAAAGCGTGAGAAGCAAATTGTGGGGTGGGAGCAATTTGTGAATTACAGCTTTTTCAAAAGGTAATGGAGTGAGCACTTTTGTTCTCCACCAAAATTAAACTTACCAGCAGAAACCAAGTCCATAACTCGATTTTTTCTGCTGGCTCCCTTGTTTCCTTCTTAAATGTAGAGGAACGAATATTAGGTTCAAGTAGTAGCCACAGAAAGGGGAAAAGTGGGTAGCTGAGGCTGGATGATATCTTGATTGCTGTGGTCTCTCAGGTTTTATCACATTAGAATAGGTTTAACCCTTTAAAACCTGGTCTTTTCTCATCTGTGGTAGGAAAACTGCTTTGTTAGAAAGAAAAAAAATGCAGTGGTGCATATGGTATACTATTAATAAGTCTCACACCCCATAATAGGAACATTTGTACACAAATGTGTTTTTTGGGATCTAGCCAAGAGCAGAGCACCCCAGTGAATCATAATGCACAGCTAATGAGTTATTTTTGGTAAATTTGGCACCCAAAAAGCTAGATCACTTATCACTTCTTTGGAGGTGCTAAGTGGATCTAGAACTTCAGGATGCTGTCAATAAAAATGAAAAGAAACTCATCAAAGCTGCCTATTAATCTGTGCTCCTCTACTTCTGTTTAGAACAAAGGTAAGATGTATGAGATGCAGTGACAGGCAGGCAAGAGTTCGTTACAGGAAGCAATAGTGCAATGTAACTGTGCTCCAGGGCTGATGCTTGTTGTCTGAGGTGGGTGATCATGAAGAAAACAGACTATTATTTTTGGGAAACATCCAATTAAGACAGCTAGACCTAAAGTGCGAACCTCTGAAAAGATGTTGAATTGCCCATGTCCTAAGCATTCAGAGATGCACAGTTGTGATTTAGCCTGCTACAGACTGCTTATAAATTCAGATCTGGAATTATGTTTCACATCTTTCTGAAACAGAAAGGTATTCAATCCAAACTGAAATTGAAGGAGACGCTGGGAGGTTAATATGAGGTTTTGCTTTAGGAACGTCTCAGGGGGCAGAAAAAAAATCAAATTATTTTCCATTTAGAGTGTATTTCTCCAATTCAGAAAGTCATTGCCACAGACACCAGCTGTATTTTCTAAGGGAAATTCTCCTTAACTCCTCCCTTTCAGGTGTAAGTTGCCATTAATGCCCTTACTACATTGAGCAAAGGAGCTGCATATGGATGTGCAAAAGATATCCACTGAAGTTTCCACTTTAATATCCAATAAAAAATGTATTTGGGCAGGGAACTCTAGTTTTGAGTGTGTAGCAATTGTCTGCATTAGCCAACCAGTCTAAGTGGAATGCACTGAATAGGAAATGAGAGTAAAGCAAAAGTTAGAGCTATGCCAAACTACCTGAGTGTAATGTGGATAGCAGTGAACTGTGACTCATGTCATGTTGTGTTATGTAGCATCAAATCACTGTACAGTGTGACACAACGTAAGCAACATGAGTGGCGTGAATGTGACACAGCACAGCCTTTTTTCCTCTCTCTCTTTTCTTTTTCCTTTTTTTTTTTTTTTTTTTAAAAGAGCATTTACTTTTAATCAGATAGCTGCTGTCAATTCAGATAACAGCTGCCTGACCCAAATTTTCAGCTGACTGAAGTGGACGAATACTGAAGTGTGGACTTTCTATTACGAAAAGTTAGCATTCCAGACTAGCACCTCTTCATTAAAAATACCCTTGTCTCATTCTCTCCCCCCATCCACTTCTTCCTCCCCTAACACTAGATATATTTTCTTATTGATACTGAATCAATAATTTCATTTCTATATTACAAACCTTAAAACAATACTGGAAAAAAAGTATACTGGAATTTTACTTACTGATGTTTAATTATTGATGTAGGCTTCTTTAAACATATTTGGCTCTCTGAAACAGCTCTTTAGAACTGTGTTCCATTTCTTATTGCTTACCTATTCTGTTTGTTCTCTGCCTCCCTGATCCTTTTCGATTTTCTGCAGGTTAGCAAGTGCTGCATTGTCTGCTTTTGAAATGTGTCTTTAGGCATGCTTTTGTTTGACAAGGAATGCCAAGGCTGAGCTGACAAAGTCTGTTTGAAAATCTTTTTCCAGGTATACAAGATCAGTAAGTCTGTTCAATGTATTCTGTGATTAGTATTTTTCTTCAGATATTTATATCAACATTTCAGGTTTAGTGAAAGATGTTTTCTGAGCATACCTGTCAGTGGGAAACCTACTAAAGGTAAGTAACGGTATCATTTATATATTCAAATGTATAAATATATTTATGGTAAATAGTTGACACCTCTCTCCATATAACTTAAAAGAAAAATATACCTTTAACAAGCACTCAGCCACTGTTCTTTTCACAGATTGAAACAAATATCAACTCACAAAAGCTGTCTTTTAGGTACTTTGGCTCTAGCTCTTTACAACCAGGATCGTTTTAAACATAATATTTAGATTTCTGCACCCTTTCCCCTGCAGGGGTGGGGGCACTGAGGATAATGTTTGTCCTATAAGGCAAACTCGGGTGAAGAAATCCTTTATATACTCCAATACTACACAGTAATGAATTCCAAATATGAGTTGTTTTATTTTTTTTAAACCAAAGACACATCTTTTGCCTTTTACCTCCCCAGCTGCAACACACAGGTCATGTCCTTGACAAAATGATTTGGTGAAAGCAGGATCCAAAGCTTGCCTAAAAGAGGCAAACTGAACAAAGGTGGCACAACTAAAACACGTAGATCCCTCTTTTACCCTCTCGTTTCCTATTTGCCATGGGATACAAAGGCCTCAAGAGACAGCCCTCCACGCTGTACACACAGAGAATTTTCTGAATCCTTGGGAAAAAAAAAGTACAACAGCCCCAGAACTTTCCACTTTTACTCCTACTCTCCACAGATCTGCCATCACATAATTCTGTTATCATTGACTGTCTCCCAGTTAGGGCTAGAGCCTGATACGCTCTTTGTGTTCGCATGGGGACACCTGAGCACATGCTTCCCATATATCAGGTAGTGCCAGGATCCTAGGCAGTTGCCTCTGATATGAAAATGAAAGTCTGTATGGAAGATTTGACACTAAATGTCAATGAGTTAGCATGGGTGTGAACTGAAGGCAGAACACAGACATAACTGAGGGACAAAAAGGTTTGCATTAAAGCACAATTTTCCTTCTGATGACCACCAAAAAATGTTTTTTGGAAAGCAGAAGACAAATAAGTGATTTGTGACTTGTGAATCTCTCCTATGGTAAGATTAAATCTGCTCTCCTATGGCGAGATTAGGTCCACTCGTCCAAAAGACTGAAGAAATTCTTCAACAGGAAAAAAATTCACATTTTCTTGTGACCAAAACTCTTCATAATAGAAGTGTCAAACTCTTAATTCTACAATCAGCTACACCTTATCTTATTTTTTAGGGTGGTTTTTGTTTGTTTTGTATCTTTAGTTTTCATAGAGAACTAAACCAAACACCTATATTTGAACAGGAAAGAATCAAAATCAGGACTCTAATTTTGTGATCTCAACCTGAAACTGCCTTTCTGCAATTACATTTTAAGATTCTCTTCTCTATTCACACATGTCTAGTATCTCCACTAGGCATTGTCCTTTATTAATCAACACGGAGCCTCCTCCAGGAAGCAATAAGCAAAGAGATTCTTACATATATTTGGTGTATTAAAATTCCACTGTCCCCTCTCTTTTATTCCATATACCACTAAATTTTAAAGCAACATCAAGATAATAATAGGCAGCCCAATCCTACCAAGGCATGACCTTGTCAAATCACGATCAGAAAAGATGAGCATGCACACTCCATGTTTTTTCCCAAAGGGCAAGGTACAGAGCTGAGAAAGACCATCAGAACCAAGACTGGAAACTTTAAAAATGTATGTCACTTGAAAAATATATTTTACTTTCACTTAATTTCAATTATATTGAGGCTAATAGCAAAAAATATCCATGTATGCAAGAATGCATTGCACATTCCTTGCCCAAAGAAAGATATAATAGGAAATGTCTGGTTTTATGCAAAAATAAAACCCATAAATATTCTAACAGTTTTCTGCTACAGCAAAAGTACTAATCTAGTGCATTTGAAACTGGAAAAGGATAACAATTGATCTCAACTTTGAAACATGCAAAAGTATTTTTCCTTATGATCTTTTGCCGAAGAAAATGAAACCAGTCAATTCAAATGTACAGAGGTTGATCTTGTTTAAAAGGTGCTTGGCTATCTAATTACATGAGAAGTACCTTTCTTTAATAATTTATTAGAAATATGGGGCAAGATAAAGACAAAGACTAAAAATACTCACCATGTAAACTAGCGTTGAACTGCTCTCTTAAAATTAAAAGCTGAAATTCTTTGACTGCCTCATTTTCTAGCAGAACATAAGAAAGGAATATTTTAGTTGGTTCTCACCCTCCAGGCAAAGTAGTATAAAACCTCTGGCCTGATTCCAACCCCATTATCAAAGGACCACTCACCTAATCTAAAAAAGCAGCTCTTCATCAATTTATCATTAACAAGAGCATTACAATATAATGTAGGGAAACGGCTTTCCACCAGGGATTCAGTTAATGGGAGTCTAGAGCCACATAACAAGCATGGCAGAAGATATGCCACAGTAGGTGAAGATAATATACATATATTCTATGCAAAGAATACTGCAAATAACTTCTCTGCTGTTGATGAGCTCTCTGCAATAGTTATTTTTTTAATATTTAATTTTAGAAGTTGAGGTCTCATTGAATTCTACGACAACATACATGAGCGCAAAATAATTAGTTATTGACTCCCTATGAAAATGTTTTATACAATTTATTTGGCATTAGTGAAAGTGTGACATGCAGGTTTTTCTTGGATTTTAGTGTCAATTACTGTTCACCAGCTATCCCACTACCTCTAACCTCAGGAGTTCAAAAATCATAAGCCAAGCATCTACAAATTCAGGAGGCAGCTAGTTATGATACTACAAAATACTGTGTGAGTGATTCTTTGGATTTTTATCCTCCCTCTGAGAATTAGGAATACTTCTTCTCAATCTTAACCCATACCTCCATGGGGTAAACACATTATTTTATAATTTTTAAGCACAAGTTGAATTTGGACATACTCTATGAATGGTGTAGCTGAAGCTTTAAGGAAAATGCTGATACTGTAAGTCAAGCAACAAAATCACAACTGGTGAGCCTCTTGTGAGTACCTAGGCTGTTGTTCCACCCTTGGTCAAAGTCACGTCACTACTTTACTGCATCTCCTGGCAGGAAAAAAATCAAGCCAGACTAGGGAATGTAAATATTTATCATTATTTTTTTTTGTGCAGCTCACCAACGCCTTCAACACAGAGCTGGTGACACATTTTTGAGCTGACATCAGCTAGAAGAGAAAATATGATCTCTGTTCTAGCTTAAAACTTGCCAATGTGAAGTTAACACATCAATGATGCTTGAAGAAAGTGGAACCAGCAGAACAAGCTTGTATCAGATCAGCAGTTTGCACCATGAGGCTACAGGTTTTTGGGCACCTTTAGCACATGCCATGAAGCTAACCATATCACTGAAGCATGGCCTCATCTGAACTGAAAAATAAAGAATACTTTATGGATAGAGACAGCAAACTGGAGCTTCACTAGAAAAATGGAAAAAAGGTCTCACACCTTTAGTATTTCTAAAAAGATTTCATCTTAAGAGAGACAGTCATTGGTATACTCCTAATATTAGGTTTCCCTAGCATATCGGTTTTCTGGACTATATTACTCTAAGACACTTTAAAAGACTATTTTGGACTTATTTGGTATAAATGAACTATTTTGTACTAGCTGTAAGACATTTATCCATTACAGGCCATACAAAAATTTCTTGACCTTAAGTGAAAGAAATTGTGGTGGGGGAAGGCACAAAATACCTTCAGTAAATGATCACGTCTGATGAAATAGTGAGCTGCGTGGTCTTTACGTCACTTCACCTCAGATCTAGGAGTGAAGTTATATATCCTGAAAAAAATAAGAAGTGTTGCTATACATACCAGTTCATCTGATCAGCAATGCAGGTCATAGAAAACACTTCACCCCAGTGCCCAGGCTTACCATGAGGGCTCCCTGCAGAGCAGAGACAAGTTCAAGGTCGCTACTCTGAAATTCAAAGTCAGCTGCAGGACTGGCCCCACCTACCTGTGAGGCCTCCTTCCTCTTCTCTGGCCACGACCTCCCTTGACAGCCTCATTCTTCTAAACAGTGAATCTGCCAGCAAACAGGCAAGATGGTCCTGAGAGGAGGAGATGTCTTTTTGAGGAGCTGGATGTGGACTACAGACCTTCTTCCCTGAGGAGAGAAAAACAAAATTCAGTGCAAACCTTTCCAGCTGAACATCCCTCAATAATTTCTTCAAACAAACCAAAATTCTATAAAATAATCAAACTCTTTTCCCAACAGGCTGATAAGAGACAGAGGGAGTGCTTCATACACAAAGATTTGTACACACACACACTGCTCTTAGTAACAGAAAGTGTTTTGATATTACACTGCATGAGGGTACACAAGAGCATACTGAGACCAAACAACACAGTTACAGTGATATGTCAGGAACAGAATTAGCAGCTATACTACACTGAATCAAATATGTAATGAAGTACTCACACAGATGTTTGATGCTATTGCTGTTGGCCTCTACGCATTACCAAAAGGAACTGGAACCCTGCTACACAGCTTACACACAAAAGCAGCCTTCTTCCTTAAAATATTTTCAGCATCATTGGACTGGGGATGCTCGCTTCCTTCCAAAGCTGCTGGTGGTCTCTGCTAACCAGTTTTGTTTCACAATATCTTCTTATAACATAGCAAATCTTTCACTTTTGACTATTTCCCTTCAAATGAAGAAGCTATGTCCTGTCAATATTTTCAAGATTTCCCCACACCATCCAACTCTGACCTAAGACAAAGAGGCAAAACTGGGAGAAAGGGGGGGGGGGGGAAGGGCAGAAGAGTCATGCACACCAAAATAAATCACATCAGTAGAAACTCTCCACCTGAATAATTTAAAAATACTTCATTTTTATTTCTGTTTTTAAAAGGCATGCTTTGTAATTCTATTCACCAGGTATTTCAAACTAGACAATGATTTCTGTCTTGCCTCAGACCTGTCAAATCAGAATCCTTAAACCCCAGGAAGGATCTTCCAAGAAGTTATTGGCATCTATTTATTCCTATTAACTGCTTTAATTTCAAGGAAGTGTCACCTTCCAGGGAGAAACCTATTTTGCTACAAAATTCCCAACCAAACCAAACAAATAACAGCCCTCTGGAAGCTCTCAATAAAAAGTTTTGAGTGTTTTTTCCTGAGGGATCATTCTGTTAATGTTAGACCTTCATTTCCATGTGTGACAATGTCAGGTCAAAGCTGTCAAGAAGATACACAGAGGACTTCCCTCTGCATGCCACCAAAGAGCCCCCAGGCTGCATCCCACTCCAGGAAGGTGAGAGGAAATGCACAGATTGCAGCACCTTTATAGGAAGGGCCTCATTTCAGTAAACCCAGTGTGTGCACCACTTCAATAAAGTATCTGACCAGGGAATCTGCAAGCAGCAGCGAAGGAGGAGAACCAGGCTGGGAAGCTGTAGGAGCAGCAGCAGAAGATGGGGATAAAGGTTACTGAAGGTCAAGTACAGCCGGCACATCGCTGCTGGCACGAAATTGCTGCTGCATTCCAGGAAATCATTCCCTCTCATCTTCCTGAGCCTGTCACTTCCCATTTCGCTTATTGGTTCCTTTTCAAGGTGTTCATCTTATTTGTCTCCTTGAGTTTGCTGTTTATCTCCGTTTATTCTCAGCATAATTTGAGGCTCGTTGTTTGAATCCTATGACTGGTGGGCAGGCGCGGGAGAGATAACCTGTGTAATGATCTGGAGAATCTACGTGGGAAGGAGAGAGAGCAAGATTAGTAGAAATGATTACAGCGGGAGTTGTGATGGGAATATCATTTCACCAGAGAAAGCAGTGGGGGACCAGCTGGCCTGCATCTTGTCATTTTTGCACAGAAAACTGAAGGAGCCACATTACTCTGTGTGAGCTATGTCCGGGAGCTATAGAACTACCTACTGATGAATAAGCTGGAAAGTTGTCTGAAAAAAAGTTTAGGAAGCACTAACATGCCTCATGCAATTCCAGCTTTATGGTAATGCATGTTAGATAATTAGCACCAATGGGTAAGAAGCATGAATGCTCATACATCGACAGTAAAGCATTAGCATATGTTTAGCAGATTACAGTTAAATTTATCATGAGCTACCTGTCTCTGCTGAAACAGTGCTTACAGCAGGAAACTCAATCCTCCTTTGGAAAAGAAAGAGGTATTAGGACTTTATATTTGGCTTGCTGGGGGCTTTTTCGAAAAAACCAAAGCTCGCTAGTCAGAAATGAACCGGGTTAAAAAAAAACAAAAAAAAAAAACAATAACAAAATACCACCCTATCACCAGCCTGGGCCTACATACTGGTGGCACAGTGCTAGCAGGGGCTGCAGGGATGGCACAGCCCCTGTAAGAAGAGGCCAGGGCCACCCTATGCCCCCAGGCACAGATGGTTGCAGCCAGCTCCAACCAACCCACCGCAGGGCACGGCAGAGTCATGCAAGGGGCACCTCTTGGAAAACACATTTAAAGAAAGGGCAGAAAATACTGGTTGGAGATAAGAGGAGGGAATGGAAAGAGAAACACCAAGATCAGAGAAAGAGGTGCTCCATGGCAGAGCAAATACCCACTGCAGCCCATGGAGTAGCCCATGCTGGAGCAGACACCCCTGATAGGGACTGCAGCCCATAGAAAGCCCACTCTGGAGCAGAGGACAGCTGCAAAGAGGGAGGAAAAGCAAAGAACTGTGATTTAATGATCACAACCCCCATACTCACTACACCATTCAGGGCATGTGTAGAGGAATCTGCAGTGAAGTTGAGCCTGGGAAAGAGGGGAGGAAAGGTTGTTAGTCTTTCTTTTTCCCACTACCCATGTAAAAAATTAAATACTTATTTTAACTGGCAATAAATTAATTTTTCACCAAGTCAGGTCAAATATTTGAGGGAGATTGGCTCCTAGCTCCTGTTGAGCTTACGACTCGGTGTCTACATCTTCACTGCTGGACAAAGGTAGATGTATCTGGGGTGACCTGCCTTCTTCAGAGGCAAGACACGAAGTCAGCTCATAACCATATCTTGCACCTGCAATGGGAGCTGAACTTCCTTTAAGCTACACTCAGCTACATCTTGCATTCATGAGACCGTTCCTGCTTCCTCCTGACATCCTGTCCTGGATGAAGAAGTGTCTTCTCTGGACCCTAGTCATGATCATAATATCTTTTAATTTTATCATTTTAATAAGTCAGTATTTGCACTGTGCAGGTTTTTAATCCTGATGCTAACAATTTATCAGTTAAGTGAGTCAAAGATGTACTGTGCTAGGAATCTCCGGGGTAAATGACTTAATTAAAGTTGTTTCCTGCATGTCTCAGCCAATGTTATGTTTATAAAACAATTCACATTAGGAGTGCTCTGTTTTTACATCCTTGCTCAAGCATGTTGGTTTTGGTTTTGTGGTTTTTTCCAATTTCTTCATCTGCTTGTTTTGGGAAGTTTAAGAAAATACCTTTAAGTTACTATTGAATTACAGAGAAAATAATCCCTCTACTTGGTCAAAGGCAAAAACCCCCAGAACCTCAAACCACACTTTTTCATCTACACAGTCCTAGAAATAATGCTGAGTGTTTTTCATTTCATGTATATTGCAAAGCCTAAGTAAAAACCACTTGCATCTTCTGAGAATAAAAATGAGAAGGAATAAGATGAATAAGAAACACTACCAGAAGAAGACAGAAATCTAAGTGTAAATTGAGGTAAGCTACAGCTAAAGTGGCTGTAATGTTAGTCACGGATGAAATACTTCTACATACCACAAAATATAAAATCTGCAATTAAATTTTAAAATAAATTCTTAAAACAAGGAAATCTGTCATTAAAGGAGAAATATGTTGAAGCTTAAGAATATGATAACTTTGTTTTCTTGGAATTCTTTTTCTCTTCAGGAGTCATTGCAATTTCTCTCTTTGATAAAGGTAGAGCTGTTTCATATGCTGACTAATGCTGCTCATGTTGTTACAAGAGAGTATTTGTGAACGATATTTTAAAAAGGCATATAAAGAAAAGCATTTTTGAGGGACAAATCTTGTTTCTCAAACTAAGCAGTTCTCTTATTCAAAATGAAGAAGTGGAACCCCAAATTTAAAGCAAGAAGTCAACGTTTCTTTGTGACGTGGTTAGGATATACCACCAGGAGTTAGGAAATTGAAGAGGTCATGTATCTGACACTGAGGAACACATCTTCACCTGCTTAAAACTTTTATGCTGGTCACAGGAGGGTCTTGCAGAAATCAAATAATCAGGATCAGAGGCAACAACAGAGCTTCTGAATAAATCCAGACAGAAAGGCCACCCAAGAGTATCCAGTTGCTCAGAAAGCACAAGAATAAAGTTGAGGCTTCTGTTTTCATACAGATTTAACTACATAAAGCCAGTGAGAAAGACTAGCAGAGAGATCCCTTCCAGAGTAACCAATAGACTGAAGATTAAAAAACTAACATGAGACGTGGAAGAGGCATTGGTCTTGATCTGGCAAAATAGCTTCTTTCAACCTCTTCGTTTTTTTAAGGTTTTGGGACATCTGAAGGCTGAAAGGGAAATGCATTTTCCATCCAGCTGTTCACACTACCAGGATGAATCTGTGAGAGTGAGAGCTGTAGAAACACCTAATAGAGGAGCCTTGGAGGGAGGGAAAAGGCTGCAGACCAGCAGTATGGTAGAAGACAAAGAACAGGATCCTTGCATTCATTTTATAATTTTGACTCCCCTAGAAACAGGGAAAGACAAGCAAAACAGAATAAATAAAGACATATTTTTCTGCCTTGTTGACAACATTATGAATACAGGAATTGAAAAGTTCTTTTCTTTCTTTGGTTCATCCAGTTGCATCTGTTTTAGATAGGGAGGAAATGCAAAGCAAACATCGTGAGTCATTCTCATTTGCATGGTCATTAGTGTGAGTTGAGAAATTTAGCTCTTCTGAGCTGAATTCTGCCCCTTGTTTTTCCTGATCACTGCACATTACAATCTTGTTATTCAGAATTACTAGGAGTAGAACAACATTTGGATGTATTGACTTTCTGAACACTAGAGCAATATGCATACCTTCAGTGTTTATATGTAACGTTTGTCCTATTTTGTTTGCTCTTTTTCTCATATTTTCTAATCACAATAGGAAATAAAATGTTACAGAATGGTTTTTCAAACACCTTCAGTACCTACATGAACTGAATTTTTCTTACTAAGAAAGGCAGGGATTGGACTAAATGACCTTTAGAGGTCCCTTCCAATCCCAAACATTCTATGATTCTAAGAACACTAGCTATTCTTCAAGAGCTATAATAGGTACATACAATTACAAGTAACTGTATATGCGGGAGGTCCTGGGAACAACAGTTAGGCAATGTTTGAGTGTGAGATATGACACCAAATCATAACTAGAATTCAAATACAGGCTTGATACCAGCAAAATCTAAGTGAGCACTGGGTAACTTTGCAAAAGAATAGGAAATTGGTTACTTCTAAATAAATGATCCATTACATGAAACTGCTGGAGAACAATAACAATGGAAAAGCTAAGCCCAGTTTACTCCAGATTTAAACAAACTTTATAAGTTTCATTCCCAACATCTGTTTGTCATGTTTCAAGTTTGGCTGTCAAAGTCTTGCAGAAACTTAAAAATAATTTTATATATACATATACACACCCCTCCCTCCAATCTACATTTTATAATAGAACACAGTCTTTACAGATTCAATAAATTATTCATGGAGAAGGCAGTATTCCTATTAGACCCTGGGGTCTTGGGCTCCCCACACGTAAAAGATCTAACTCTACACAATCAATCCAGCAGGATAACTCTGTTATACTCTACTTAACCCAGATTGCCTAGCAGGGTTTGAAAATGGATTAGTGGATGATGAGCTTGTTTTAAAAGAAATATTATCTCCCAGAAAAGCAGAGGATAATTCCTACTAGCTGGTTTAAGAAATGAAACGGTCCAAGATTGGAAAGAAAGTTTTCACATGTTCTCTTAACTAGCTAGACACTGGCACATATGATAACTAGAGACATGGGAGAAGCTAAGCATCTAAACAGGCATCAAGCAAAAACATTCCTGCTAAGCAACAGTGTTCTTAGACTCTCAAGAAGGTAGAAAGAATCTAGACTGACAACAGGGTATCAAAACTGGCTTATTCTTCCAAATTCTCTGAATATAATCTATGAAGGGGCAAGCAAGATTTCTGGAATGACTACAACTCTTCATCAATACAGCAGCTCACATGATTTATACTGACAGGTTGAGGATATTCTAACATAATTTTAATTACAGAGACAGGCATAAAGCTGAAAGCATTTCTAGAGACCAAATGTTGCTTTGCTCTCTGTTTTTGGTGACTATGGGACATCAAAAAAATCCCAGTAGAATTTACTGTCTATAACAATAGGTTCAATTTTTATCCAAGAAATCTCGGCTCACTATCACAGCACTGGGGTATGGTCATTTTTTATTTTGTACTTTTCAAGATGTTTTTCTTGCATGTGTGCATTTTATTTGTTCATAATACTCCCTTGAAATAGAGAAAATGGCTGGAAATATCTCCCCATTGGACTGAACAGAGAAAACAAAAAGTATAGGAAGACTTGTCTCCACACAGAAACATCATGGGAGTCCATCAAGCAGATCAGAGATGTGCTCTTCTTGGAGGTCTATAAGGAAGCCCTGTTCTCTTCAAAGAGCTACCAGGCATCTAGCCTCAACAGTGCCAAGGTTGGAGTCAGCAGCATTCTGTAGAAGACAACTTCTGAATATACACACAGATTGGAAAGATTAAGAACAAATAAATAATTACATCACATGCTTCCTGCTTACTATTGAGACATATTCTAGATCTGTACTACAACAGCTTCTCACCAAAGGGTACTGTTAAAAGAATACAACAACAGAATGTCCATTGAACAGAAGCTTTGATTTTACAACTGAAAGAGGCATCTCAAAATTCGATGCCAAGACTTAAAATATTCCAGACAGAGAACAGAGACGTATTCTGAACTTACTATGCATCTACTGAAAACAGTTCACGTTTGGAATATCAAATCTTCACAGCAAACTGTTCACAGGCAAGCCCTAGGCTGAAAGATGTTCGCATAAAACATTAGTTGAATAAATTCAAACTAACATATTTCTGGATCCAGTAGAGCAATTTGTAAGTACAGTATCTACCACTGGCATACATGGTCACTCCGGGGTTCTGTGAAAACAGACAGAACTCCAGAACTCGCAACATTTTACACTGGTGTAATATATTTCTCTTGTTAACAAAATGGCAGCATGACAAACACAACACAGGAGCACCCCTTTGCTAGCACATTTTCTCTCCTTTTATTCTTCAGTACTTTTTCTCCCAACATGTTTTTTGTTTTCTGTACTGCTACCTGGCTCTTCCCCTTCAGACAGCCTCTTCCTGACAGTTATCAGGGTTTAACATACTGTACTAGGAGGCTCGTGAATATTGCTCTTTGATTTTTAGTGCTTTATGATGAATGGCTAGGAATCGCTGCTGTAGAAAAAAAAAACAACAGGGGGAAGAAAAATAGTTTCTGAAAACCTTTGTGCTATTGAATTCTGCCTGCAAACTCTCCAGCATTGAATCACTTTGCTACAGGACTGTCACTCTGCATGCTGAAGGTAATAAACCTCCCCCACATGCTCCCCCAAAAAGCAAGGTATAATGTGGGGAAAAAGAAGAGTATGAACCTTAAGTCTGATTAGTTTTGTGTCCTTCCTTACATTTTTACCCCTTTTGTTTTTTAAAAAAGTCTTCCCGGATGTGTTTAAATTTGAGATACTTTGTGTTTTGAATCCTTTGTCACTTCACAACAGACCACCAACTCTTTGTTCATTACCTACATAAAAGCAGGGAAGAAAGAAATAAATTGTTGGACCCTGGACTAACGAAGAGTATTCAACTCAGCAGAGAAATACACTGCCTTCTGCTGCAGCTAACAACCTAAACAAAAGTTGGGGTGGGAAAGCCACTGGGAGGACAGAGAAGAGGAACAGCTCTAAAATAAAGGGGAAAGTCTGTCTAACTGCACATTTCTGGAAGGGACCTGCTGAATGTACTCTTACTCTGGGTTTTTTTAAGGTTGTTGTCTTTGACCCAGAAGCTTTCTGCCAGTGAAATTCAAGGAATTTATAAACTTGTCCAGGGTTTCAAGAGCATACAGGTGAAATACATCCCCAGAGGACCGGATTTAGTCCATTGCACTCAAGCAGGGCATATGCAGCAGGCTCCACACCTTCTAGAAACCTTGGTAACATGTCTGAACCTGGGAAATTCCAGGCAGGAGCAAGGCCACACTGTTACTGCATGCTGCCATCACATCCACGCAGCTGAAAAGCCAGCCTGAAATCACTGCTGATGACCTTTCTGCAATACCCTGCAGAGCAGCAAGGATCCCAGCAGGTGAGACCAACTCTTGACACCACTCCTGCAGGTACCAGCCCCCCTCAAGCTGCTCTCATTCTGCCATGGGGCAGCACCACAGCCCTCAGTGATGGCTGAGGGATCAGAGCACCTTCAGAAGAGCAGAGCATTGTCTGGTCCATGGGGGATGAACAAACAATTTTAATTCTTTTCTCCCTCTCTGCCCCTGAAAAACAAGCTCCCTGTCCTCACTGCTTGGTGAGAAGAGAGTCCAGAGCTGTGAATACAAATTCAGTAAAGATTATGCTCTGTATTTTTAATTCTTTTAAGGTAGTAACAAAGTAGATACCAGACCAGGACATACTGCTGGCTCAAATGTGAAAGCCATTTCCTAAGAACATGTATGTCCAAGGCCTTAACCGGTGGAACCAAGCTCTGCTAATGTCAGGGAATCAAACCAGTTTCCATCAACTGAAGACCACGTTTTTAGAGTTAGATCTCAGTCCTTTCCATTTCTCCCATGATCTTAAAAACATTTATTTTTTTTTCCTTTGATTTTTCTCCATCTTCTAAGTGTCATAATTTCCCACTCTGGACTAATGAAATACACAGTAGCTGATGGTCCCTGCCACAGAGAGCCAACAGCCTACAAACAGTAATAGTAGAGATTACCAACAAGAGAAGGAAAACAAGCTTTTCTGGGTGAACTCACGGTTGAAAAAGTTCAAATTTATCACTTTCACCTTACTATACTTCCATGACTGAAATGGAACGGACATGTCATTTTACTAAGAAGCCACTTTGCCCTGTGAAATTAGAGTGCCAGGGTCTCAGATGAATGAATATGTGGCTCTTGAGAAGGTCATGATATCTTTCTTGCCGAGTCCAACTTCTTTTTTTTTTTCCTCTGTTGTACCACATTGGTCTGATTCGTGGGATTTTTATTTTTCCTGAGAGCCTACTATACTTATAAGCAAATCTTCACAGATTTTTGCTTTGCCTTCCCCCACTCTGAACAGTCCTGTGAAATAGTTCCACCTTTTAGAGGTCTACATTAAATTTTTTTGTGCTACAGAGACTCCGTGATTTGCAAAGGAATGCTCAGAGTAGAAGAGTCTTCCTTTGCAACAATCCCCCACTCTTCAACTTCTGTAAAGTTCTCCATACAAAGTTCCAATACACTCTGATTAGAGGCAGGGCACTCAGAAAGCTTAACATTAAGTTAAGCTTTTTTTCCATTGTTCTGGAGTGTGTATTTTGGGGCAGGGTTATTAAGCAAGGAAAAGAACAAAAGATCCTCCACAGAAAAGGTCATTTTCTGGTAGGAGTTTCAGTTCATACCTATTAAATGCTCACATGGAGCTGGTTTTATTGTTTGCCTGTTTTAAAACTAGAAACAACATTCAGTTCCATATTCAGAGTTTGTATGTCATGTTTCTGCCTGGAGTATATTTTTATGGTTAAGTTATAAACCCTTAAATTAAGAACTTATAAAAAATACACGACAACTCCCTAGCAATAACATTGCAAACAGCATCACTATAATGATAAAAATGATTAAATGCTATCATTCTGTTCAAGACATTGCCAACAGATTGTGTTAACTGCCTGCAATTAAAAGTCTGTCTTTTTTAATAACAACATATTCATTTGAATTCTGCCAGTACTTTTGTAGCTTCCAAAATATTATTAAAATCAGTAAGTTCAGGGGGAGAAAGAGTAACACAAACAGGGAAACAGTCTGTTTCACAATTATAAAAGCCCTTGGCAATAGACAGTTCTGTTCTCACATAAACCGGAATTTCTTAATACAGGTTACCCAGAGAAGACAACAAGTTTTGTACTAACCTAATTTAACTTGCCTGCCTAGGAGTACTAAGTATTCAGAACTTTACGCTCTATAACCTCTAGGAGTATTCTAATGAACTGGGGGAGCAAAATTAAACTGAAATAAATACATAAATTATTTTTTTAAAAGATATGACAAAGGGGTAGCAAGCAGATTTGTACTGACAGTAAGTAGGCTTTTTTTCTTCAGTCTCTTCGTTACTCATTACAAATAAGTTAGCTAATTGCTAAATAACAAAAAAAGAGACAACTAATTAGAGTCGTGGCTTTGACATCTGTGTGTATTCGAAGTTAAAACTTAATTAGAAGTTAAAACTATGTTGTTTTATTGATGCGTACTTAGCCCTTTAAACATTAAATGGAGGTTCACTTAGGAAGGGACATTACAATGAAACATTTAAATACACTGCTAATTTTCTCATCTAGTTAGTGATACTCACCTTTCTCCTGACACAGTCACTAGCAAAAAAAGAGCAAAATGAGAAACGTGCCAAACATGAGCAAATATTTC
The DNA here is from genome assembly GCA_024336885.1 of Actenoides hombroni. Taxonomy (NCBI): domain Eukaryota; kingdom Metazoa; phylum Chordata; class Aves; order Coraciiformes; family Alcedinidae; genus Actenoides; species Actenoides hombroni. Next base: position 3,896,250 of record WUAM01000280.1, read on the forward strand.
TACCTTCTTTCTAGAGTAAATTACTGTCTCTGAATTGCCACTCCTCTTATTCCAGGTTTATTCTTTTCATTCGTCAGCAAGGGAATTCATATGCTCCAGCCCCACTCCTCCCCCCCAACAATGATACTCTGCTAATAAACTCTTACTGCCTTTTTCTATCTATCAAAACCACTGCATAAATCACTGCCTAGGAATTCTCACCACTCAGACACACATACTGCTGACCCCCCCTTGGGAACAGTGAGCAGAACCCTGTGCCAATCAGCAATTATAAGATAATGGTACTAAAAAGCCTGAACCTGGGAGTTATTCAGTTGCTCTGCCAACCCTTGCAGGACTCTCTTATGTGTCTGGGAATTAAGTAATTAACAGACTAATTTATTGGTCAGTATAAAGGATTCTGTCTCTCTAGTCAGGTTTGACATCATCAAAATACACCATCTCATCAGAAGCTAGTAATTGTTCATCCTCATTTCCAAAAGACAAAGAAATCCATTAATGTTTCATTGCTCAAGTTTGTTTAAAAAAAAAAAAAAAAAAAGTTGCTTGCACAATTTGAGTAATGCCTTCCAATGCAAACGCACATCTGATCTTCTAGAGTACCCTTCAATAAAGGGAGACCTAAATTCACGAGACCTGGAGAAGCCAAAGCTATCATTAAAGTAGGCTTCAGATACATTGATGCTCCTCACTCCTCAAAGGAAAGGATGAATTGGTTTTTAACCTGATGACTAATTTCACTGACCATTGTGCAGACTGCATGACATGACCTAGAACACGTTGCCTACAAAAGCTAGACCATTGCTACAAAGAGTGAGCTTTAAATACTGATAGCAATGAACGTTGCTAGTTTAGCCTACAGTCTAAGCTGTAGCCAAGAGATTAGTGTTCAATCACAGCATTACAACCTGTCTTTTTTAGCTGATACACAGTATTAAGGACTCAACTGTATCACAAATACATGTTCTGTTTAAACATGAGCAGGAGAGATTACACCAGTGGAAGTGATGACTGAAACGTTACGGTACTCATGGTGGTCAAGGGGAAATTGTGTTCACCTTCATGGATCAAACCCTGGTGGCAAACAACTTCCTACTTCTGTGCTCTAGGTATTTTCTTCCAATGTAAAGAATTCTGCCAGTTGGTCTTTGAAGAATCTAAGGGGAAAAATCAGCCAGATTTGCAATGTGGAAAAGAAAAAAAATGTCCAACTAAGTTTAGGGAATAAAGAGTATGTATTAGAGATGTGAAATCTCCTTCACTAAAGATTTTTTTTAAGAACAAATGGGATAAGCACCTGTTGGGAACAAGCCAGGTATTCCCATTCCTGCCTTACTTCAGGGTTACTGACCAACTGTTCTCTTGAAACTCCTCCAACTCAGATACTTTCAGGATTTTAATACTTAGGATGCTGCATCCCCCTCCTGGTCCAGTCACACCACTCAAATAAGTCTCATCAGCCAAACTAGCAAAAATGGCAAAGCAACCACATGACTCCAGGTTTTTATAGAGCAGGAGAAAGAGTTGAAAGAATATTGGTGGGACTGAGATCACTGATCAGCCTGTGCGGTGGCAAGGAAGGTGTATTTATTGAAAAAGAAGCAATTGTACGACTTCCCTGACAGTCACTGAAGACTAAGCCCTGCTTTCCTGGCTTTGACAGGTAAGAACTTCCTTTACACTTCTTAATGGAGGAGGCAAAAAGAAGCTTAAAGAATGGTGAGTTTGTTAAATCTAAAAAGAAAAGTTAATAAAAGAAAAATGAAAATGCAGAACATCATATCGCTAATAAAAACCCGGCTGAAAAGTTGTATTGAAGGATAGCACAAAGAAAAATCATTATATCAATTCATAATACATCATGCAAGTATTTTTAATGAACTTTTTTTTAGTCCACAGCTCAAATCCTGACATTTATTATTTCAATGATTTCAGATGCTCTTTCCAGGATTTCTGTGAAAAAAAGAAAAAAAAAAAAAAGGAAACCATTTTCAAACCTTGAAACAAATTGGCTCCCATATGTAAGTTTAAATTATCCATCACCCTGCAGGAGGATTCAAGCAAAATTGAAGGCCATCTTGATGAATAATCAAGGTAAATTTGTCACATTTATTACCGTGCTGCATACTTTCAGAGTTTCATAAAAAGATCCACATAATTAGTTTAGCTTACCAGAAAAAAAAAAAAAAAAAAAAAGTTGAATGACAAGGTCAGGCTCTTGCCCTTTCTGTAAATTAGAGAAGATTGCCATAAATTGCATAATATAATGAAACACCAATTTGCATATTTGCTGCTATATTAAAAGGGATCAGTTTTAGCTCGCAAAGCAGAACAAATAAAAACATGCATTTTAATAACTCAAATTACTCCCAGGAAGTGACCCTCAGCAGAAAGCCTGATTATCACTACTTAATTAGAAGCCTTGGAAATCTAAATCCTCCTTTAAATCCTATTCTGTGTACAGTGAAAGATGAAGCCGTGAGTTTTGTCTTAGATTCAATATTTACTCTTTACTAATATGTTTGCAGGGGAGACTTCCCAAGCATTATGAAGACATGCAAAAAAAAATTAATATTCAAAGAAAGAGTGCATAAAACCTGTGTTGGCTTGCAGGTGCAAAGCAATTAACAAGCTGGCATTTGCAGTACTTTTAATTAATTAATTAAAAATTCAAAGCTGACTTTCATTTCTTTAAATGTTTGAACATTTTATCCATCAATAATGAACCACTACTTACTGCTGTGCTACAACAGCTGGTAAATGAAAAACTTAGTCCAACACTGTAAAAAAGTCCATAGGTATTTCACATTTTGCTTTCTCCTTGCAATTTAAAAATGCAATAGAGTTTGAAACTCTGTATGAGGTGGAGGTGAAACTTGGGTGTCTGCTTAGCTGTAAAAATCAACTGCATTCTATATTACAGTTCAACATAGAACAGGAATTAAAATCAAAAGTTTCAGTATAAAATGTATTTGGGTTTAATTTTTAATTTAACTTAAAGAAATTAATTCTGTTTGCTTTGGGAAGTCAAGGGATTTTTCTTAAGAATAAAATGTTCTGCCCTGATCTTTAAAGGTTAAAATTATACTATAAAATGAGATTGAGTCATTTCTAAATGGTTGCAAATAATAAATAGTCAGAGAAAGGTGCTGTGACTAAATTTACAAGTTGCTATCACTTGAATGATAAATGTATTTTTTTCAGCAGAAAGATTTTGGTCAGTATGTATTTAAAAGACACTACCATTAATATACTTTAATTAAAACATAAATACTACATTGCTACCTCACTAGGCATTCACTCAGCTGGAACTAACTGTATTTGCTTAATCTACAATTTTAGATGTATTAGCAAAAATAAATGTTGGTGAATGTAAGAGCCTGATTACATATCTTGGGTAAATTGGTGATAATGAGTCAAGAGACTTTGTGTTCATTCACATATATTAGAATAAGAATCATTATGAAATTAAAGCTAAGATTAATCCTGCTAATGACACCATGGAGCATCTGGGAATAAGATAACCCAGATGTCAAATTCACTGTGATACTGTGCTGCTATTTGATAGAGTAACCCCTTGAAGTGTTCTTCTAAGGCAGCTAGCTGGTACCCCACAGTCCCAGCACTTGAAATGCAAATGAGTGACAAGATAGACTAATAATGAGAGCAGATTCTAGCAGTAAGGAAAATGAATTAATTAAAAAAAAAATCTGAACCACTGATAAGAACAAGCAGCAGGCAACCCAATGTCCTCAATTAGGGTGGATGACATCTGCAGTGTATTTCTCTCTAATAAAGCCCTCACTCTGTATTCCAAAGCACACGATTCTAACACTGTTAACATTTTAATGTCTTGGGCGTGCATGGTAACATTAATTACAAGATGATTTCGATGACTTCTGAATCTCTTTTATGTCTTCCACTGAGTAAAAATCTGAGTTGCAGCTTTGATATCATAAATAAAATGTAGAGACCTGCCAAGCATTAAAGCTCTCCTGAAGTAACTCAGATCTGCTAAGTTACATTAAACCTTTATAGCTAAGTAAAGAGCATTCTCTATGAATTTAAAGAGGGTCAGTGTCTATACATTTTAATGGCAAAGCTTTACAGTTCTCCAGCATTTTTTCTTTAGGCTGCAGCTGTTGTTGTTTTTAATTACTAATGAGTTTAATCTAATGTTTTGTTGAGCTCAATTTACCTTCTCCATAGCATTTGTTCAGAAACTCACACCAGGATTAAGTGACTTGTTTCGTTGTCTCCCCAGCCCTGGGTCGTCTTCTGCTGACTGCTCTGCTCCTTGTCTGGAAAGAGCAATTGTTAGCAAAAACACTTGCAAAGCACGACAAAGATCATTGTCAACTGAAAAAAAACCCACATTTTAATTGTGGCACAAGACTCAATGAGAAAACTAAGAGCAATCCAGGATCCCCATGAGCTTTTTCAATTCACAATGAAATGCTGTGGCGGCACCTCTTCATTGCAGTTGTTGGGCATGCTAACCACTCCCTGCACTGCCATCACCCCTGTGTCAACTGTGGAGACACACTCAGAGCTGTGGTGGTGGGAGGGAAACAAACCAAACACAAACAAGGGACAGCTTTTGTGGAAGGAAGACACACAGCGTCCCTGCTTCTGTACTGCCCTGAATCTTTTTTAGGTCAATACAGTAGAAGTGAGGAGAAAGCATTTTGCAGAGTTCTGTAGCCCACTTCATGTCAGTGTAAACACGAGGAGCAAAGGCACACAGGAGCAAGCTTTTATTTTCTCAAATGCCTCAAGCAGATAACGAACTTTCACTACTCTCTGGAACAGGACAAGGATCTACCCTGCCTTCTTGGCAATGCTACCAGTGGTATTGAGAAACAGACTCCTGTTTGTGAAACTCTCCCTGGGGATGGCTCAGGCAAGACGCGTTACCTTCTTGCAGCTCCAGTCATCTCGTAGAACTTCACCCCACCATAGGTTATGATACACAATTCAGTAAGAGCTTCATGAGAAGCATCCCTGTAGGAAAGGCTCGTATACACTTGACAGCAGGCAAATGTAAACACTTTGATCTCTTCTTTGACAGTAGGACACAAGTTGACCAGAGTCTTTGTGTCAAAGGTGTAAGACCACAATTGACTCACTTCCGTGCATCACTTACAAGAATAAAGTAACAATAATATGTCAATTCACAGTTAAGATTTGTGGTCATGAGATTTGCAATGAGAAGCTGCTCAAGCCATTTAAACTTTATATTCTAAACCTCCTCCCTCAGAACCTCACACCCATGCTTGTTTCTGATGACATTTCTGGGACGACATCACTAGCCTGTCTTCTGCTTTTTTGGGTTCCACAGCACATACACTCTTCCCTGTCTCTCTCAGCTATATACATATCCACAGACACCTTTTTCTTGTGTTGTGTTCCCCCCCAGTATATGTAAGAGACATTTACTGGTCCAATTAAATTTTGTACAAGTCTCAGACAAGATAATTGAAGAGAATTTAAGAGGAAAGCAAACTGGCCTTGGGATCTATGCCTTCAACTACATTTTTAGGTGCATTTTAGAGGGTAATTTATACAAACTCTCATTTAATGCAGATGTTCTTTCCTTTTTCAGCCTTCACAGCCTCAAGAATTAATGAAGCACTGAGAAATTTCAGAGACTACCTTGATGTTAATAATTTTAAACCCTTCCTCTGAGGTGCAAGAGTAATTATTTCTACTGTTATTTTGTTGCAGTAGATCTTGTCTTCCAGGTGGAGCCAGCTGCTGGCACAGTTGTGCTCATTCTTTATGCCAAAAATGTGGGGACATTTGCTATTCAGAATTTAAAATGTTTTGGTGTACCACTTTAGATACTTCAGCCCATTATTTGCTCAGTCAGGAAAATAATTCGCATAGATTAAGTTGCATAAAAGGCACAGACTCTCTTCTCTGAACAAAGATATGATGGCACCCAGGTGTTTGGTCTTCTATTGACACCCACAGCCCTATGGATTTTCACTTCAGCCCTGTTTTTTAGCTTATATAGTTCTTCTCTCAGCTCCTTTAGATCAGCTGTGTGGGAAAAGGACTCATGAAGTTGGAGTAATTTACTCACAGCCTCACCCTTTAGAGCACTAGGAAGTTTGCTCAAGTACCCCCAAAGCTAAGTTCAGACTTCAGCATGTCTACACCTAAAGGTAACTCTGTACAGTCATCTCTAGTGATTGGAATGTATGTGCAACTAGAAGCATGGACTGTTCATAAAGACATCATCTTTTATGAAGAAATGAGATCATAAAGTACCAGCTGTAAATCATCCTCATCTGCTGTGCTAGACATAAGTGTCAGGTCTTTGTTGGTGGTCTTTGCTAAGAGACAGAGACTGATCTGGTCCCAGCCTACATCACTTACCCTATTAATCAGGGTCTTAATGACCCTGTCAAGTGACCTTTGAGCAAAAGTGAGCACTAAGTGCCTTCCTATTTCCTAGAGAAGCTGTCTCTTCCTAAGAATGGCTATGCATAACCCTCTGTCTTGCTGCTTCACTCTGCTCACCCCTGCAATCTCCTGCAGTCAACTGGAGGCTCAAAGCTCTTTGACTTCCTTCATTTTCATTCCTTGGATTTGGTTTGCTAGGGTGCCTTCACAGAACACTGCATGCCTGCAGTGGTTTCACCTTAATCTGCACTAAATCCCAAATCTAAGCAGATTTTTAAAACCCCACAGCCTCTATCTCTCCTCTGAAAATACTAACAGATTTGTTCCTTTTGTTTTATCTGTTAGGAGATAGTATGATGCACCTCCTTGCAGAACATGAATTAAATGTGTAAACACTGAGCCACTGATTTGTTGAATGAAATGTATAAACACTGAAGGCACAGATTTATTTATTTTTTTAATAGAAGATTCAGTATAGGGAAGTCTGATTAAATATGCATAAAATATGCCTTTTTGTAATAGATGGAAAAAACTTGTAATGTAACCATAGGGACAAAACACAGGCACCCACAGGGGGAAACAACCCAAAAACATAGAAGAGTTAATGAAAATACCCCCTTAAAAAGGTAACTGTATCATCTAAACATTTGCACTTTTCCCAGGTAGGTTTAGCAAACTGCAAGCCAGCAGCTTCCAAGAACAACTATACAGGGAATTTCCAAGACAAAAGTTTAAGTCACAGTTACACAGGTCTTGTCTTCCCTTGTGCTTGGCAAAATTGCCATTAATATTAATGGCAGACAGGCACGCATGGAAAGGAGAGAAACCCCTAATTAGTGTCCTAGCACATGCAACATTCCTAACAAGGAAACCATTTTGTATGCCCTAATTGCACAAAATTGGCAACAAGTTACCGTATGCATCTGTATCAAAGGCTACAGAAGCTCATGAATTCTCCAGTGGTAGGAAAACGTGCCCATACTGCAGAGTTTGGGTGACAAAAGCAGTCTGTATGCACGTTATCCTTGCAACCTCTGCCACCTAGCAAAAGTAGCCCTCCAGGGATTCGCCGACCACTGATCCTGCTGCATCCCCCATGTCTCAAGAGGGGAAGCACAAGCACCTGTATTTCCCACCAAAGTAGAGAGATTTTCCAACCTTTTTTACTTACACAGATCTGACTGATCAATCTCTGCTGATGTGCGGATAACTGCAAAACTGCACTAAAACGCTGTAGCCTGACAACAATATCAGAATTGCACTGATCATGCTAGAGAACACTGCCTACTTGCTCTTGTTTAGAGGGGATTTCTTCATATAATGGCACTGCTACAAGTAACAAGAAAAATCCATGTGGCTCTAGAAAGATGTTCAATGTCCAAATCATGCCTGCTACAATTTTCTCTAAATACAAAGCATTAAAATTTCTGCAGAAATATTTCTGGCTTCAGAAGTGAGAAGAGATAATATTTTTTTCCCCTAACTAAAACAATAAACCAAATTTATCTGCAAGTAAAGGTAGGCGGTTAAGTGGAATTATACAAAGAGCATTCATGACAGTGTATTTTTACAGAGAAAATCTCTACATTCTTATAACTACCTTTTTAGATTTTTAAATCTTTAAATATATATTACTTAAGCATCTATGTTTTCCCCTCTTAAGAACATCAGAGCAAATAACTTCTCAAGTAACTCAGTTGACTTGAACAGACCTCATTTTTGCTCCAGAGATTCAGAGACAGAAAAATATCTTATTCAACATTTTTTAATTTTTAAACTGGAGAAAGAAAATACTGTGTGAAACATTTTCACCTAAATACTTAATTGGAAGCCAACACAAATAGAAGACTGGCATCAACCTGCTTAACATGCAACATGACTGGCTCACTCAGTATCTTCTTCACTAAACATGGAAGTTTCTTTCAAAAAGCAAATTCAGTAGTAGACTACTTTTTGTTTGTTTAAGTAGTAGTCTTCATTCTTCAGTCTTCTTCAAAGTCAGAGAATGTGAAAGTTTAATCATCTAGGAGCTCAAGTAGTGACAGCATATCCTCTTCATCAATTACAATACGATAACTCTGCCCATGTTGTATTTGTGGATCGACTGTTTGGCCCCTAATACTCAATTTGGACGAGTTTAATGTTTCCCTGGCTGGTCTACTGTCATGCCCATCTGTCAGAGTGGCACAGTGCCCACTCGCAAGGTAGAATGCCAGTTTCATCCAGAGTATGGATGCTAACCAAAGACCAGTTCAGGAGGAAGCCTATTGGATGTAGCTAATGACACCTTATTTACAGGGATCCTCCTGGTGTCAAGCAGTGCCAAATTAAGAACACATGCTACATTACAAGGATCACATCTGTTAACAAATATTGGCACTTTGTCACTGGCATCTGCCTCTTTTGTTAATTTGCTGCGGTAGTGAAAAGGCTGCCTTAAACGAAGAGGTGTTCAGGCATCATCCTACCAGCACAATCACAGATTTACTCACCAAGAATTTCCCAGTAACAGGCCAAAGTCTGTCAACGTTACCTCTGTACACAGCTCTTCCCGGAGGTCGATGATGCTTTGTAAAAAGCTGTGAAATGATAGAATTATAATACCTATTCAAATGAGCTTTTTCATGTGTTTGAGAGTTTATTAAGCCTATTGTCATCCTGTCAGCAACAAGAGGAACATGACTGCAGAAAACAGAGTGACAGATAATAAAAAGGGGAGGAAACAAGTGTTGTATATTCTTGGTACAGCTGAGTATGCAATCTAAATAAAAGACAACATTAAATAACTCAGCCCAAACAAAAACACAAAACCAGAGAGCACCACATATGATGTTCTTTGGGACTGCTCTGCTCTAGTAAGTTGGGTTTTGGGTTTTTTTTTAAATGCTCAACAGCGTGGATGTGTTAAGACATAGCATGGGGCGGTACTGAAAGGCCTCTGTACTGAAGTGCTGTGATTACAACCACTTCCATTTTAAGATTGTTTCCTGTTCGCACCATAACAACGACAAACGAACATGTTCACTGCTTATAACCACTGTAATCCCTGCCAGAGCCTGGGCTCACAGTCCTGAGCGAGCGGTTTGCCATGAGTCATGCCATGGATAGTAAGTCCAGAAGCTGCCAGTTCTTACCAGCAGTCTCAGTAGTGCTCTCTATGGCTGGCAAGGAGGGAGGTTGGGCTGGATCCCCATCCAAGCAGGTGGGAACAAAAGCATTAGGGTCTCCTTCCTTTTGGGAGCTGCTGCCACACCTCCTGCTTTGCTGGTTGGAAGGCAATGGGACCTGCACTCCAAGCAAGTCTCTCATTTACCCTAAGTCCAGGAGAAAGAAAGGAAGACATAAGGGATGCAACATGAGGGTGAGATTGGGGGATGCTACTGTTTCCTGCCTTCTAGGGCACAGAGGCAACCAATTACAGGGATCACCAGCATTCAAGGCTGGTGTAAAGGTATCATGGTAGATATATCCAAAGCATGACACTTGTACGAATCTCCTGTCGAGTATTTCACCTTGGTGAAGAGACCAGGACTTTATTCTTTTTGCTTTGCTGATGCGATATCAATTGCCTGGCTGCCCACACTGCAGCATGGTACATCACTACGGGTAATTTATAATAGGACAGGAACTTCTTGGACTGAGTTATTTGGTACAAAGCAGCTTTCACTAGAGGTAGCTTAAGGGTCTAGGTGAATTTTCTGAAACAGGTACCAAGAACAGAAATCCTGAAAAATCTCTTTTGTGTTGGCTCTAGAAAGGAGAAGCTACATTTACGCCCTCCTAGGACACCCAAGGCCTGGGAACAGGATGACGCTATTGGGAATAAAATGAAGTATTTTCACTCCTTAGACAGATGCAGCTATTGTTCAATAAATTTCTGTCCAAGAAGTGCCACAAAGTATTACTATTTAGTTCACATCATCTTTGGTGCTGACCAATCTCACTCTAGCTCTTTTCTCTGGAATGAGTTTCCTTTGGCTGCTGTGCTTGTTCATTTACACCAACCAACCAAGTTAACATCAGTACTGTGAGCTGGTTGTGTTTTAGTACAGTTAATTTCAGTAGCATTAACAGATAGGGCACAGTGCTCCTCAGGAAGCATTGAAGATAAGATGGTATAAAACTTCAGTTTTCCTGTGCTATTACAACAGCTCTGCCTCATATCTCATCAGTAAGCATTGATGTTTGTGGAGGTTCACCTTTAGGCTTCAGAGTGAGCTAAATGAACCGTTTAAAAAGAAATGAAGGCACAGGGCTGTGTGCCTGGGCCTTTGTTGTACATGTAGAAACTACTTTCTCCTAGTGCCATGAAACAGAAATTCTTGTATGTTCTTACCAAGATTAAAATGCAAAGCAAATGGTTTATTTTCTTTCTACTGCTGGATGAAGACCATACAAGCATTGAGTTGACTATACTTTTCAGTGGGACCACAGCATCTTGCTCACCAGCCAGCAACAGTTTAAACATCCAGGATAGACAAAAAGGGACTGAAGATTTTTTTTTAATGACCCCAAGAAGTTACAGTTACCAGGGCTGTTACAGATGGTTCTGTCCTCTTCATTTACAGCAGCACATCTTAAGCAGAGGTATCACTTCACTAGATAGAAACATGCAATTAGGACAGAAGCAGCAGATATCTGACACTATAAGTAACTTAGGAGAGCTCCCTAAACATCTCCTAACCAGTTGTCAGCCCATACACCTGCAAAGCTTCAAGACAAACAGGCACAGAGGTATTTAACAACAATTCAAAAAAAACCAAAAAAAACCATACTGATTGATTTGTCTGGAAGGCCTGAATGAAGTTTAGCTTGTAACAATCTATTCCAGTAAAAAAATAACATATTTACGATGATACAGACATCACTTTCCAGCTTGGCTGGTGGACTTACTTTGCTGAAAGTCTTGAAGCACCAAATGACATTTGTGCTAATGTCATAAAAGGAAAATGTTTACCTGTCTCCTAGATTTAAGCGGCATGTGAGAGATCTAATACTAAAGGTAACAATAGTGATATTCCATTTATACATCTCCTGTCATCCAAATTAATCCTCCTGTTTTGCTAACTATACAGGAATACCCTCAACCATAAAGCCGCAGTCAGTACTGGAGGCTAACAACTTAAAATTGGAATGAAGAATTTCATCCACTTAGCAGCCAGCATCGGAGCTACAAGAGGTGCAATGTGATTAACCACGGCTCAGCTTCTGAGCCGGGTGTGTCCCCATCACGTTTGTTACAGGCTGAGTACACGTAGTCTCAGGATCCAGCTTTTCACCTTGCCCAGGCAGCCAGCAATCCCAGCAAAGGTCTCATTTACAAAGAGTTCACCCCAAGTTAACACTGCTTAACCTGGCAAGAAAGCGAAGTCTGTTGAACCACCAGAGCATTCCTCAACCCATGGAATGGTTCCAGTACAAGCCCTGGTCATACCTGCTTCTTGTTCATCAGGGAAATGCACTGAAGTCACTGTTAAAAGTGACATATGTGGCTATGGAGTCCAGGTTATGCCACTTAATTTTAGACAAATATGAATTAGATGTCTCATCGCTCAAATGCTTTCTCTAGAAGATGCACGCCTCCAGAAGGCAGTTCAAATCTTAGGTCAGTTAAACTGCCCTTTTTAAGAATCTCTCCCTCCCCCTCAACTAGAGAGAAAGCCAAGGGTGACACAGTCTCCTCAGATAGATCCTTAATGCTTGGTGGCAGGAGTCACTTTTCATTTGATGCACCTAGTTCAGAGAAGCAAAATGGCATTTCTCGGCTAGTGATGAATTAGAAAATACCTCCTTTTCTAACCCTAAATGCCAAATCACACCTCTTTAAGGGTTCCTGTCTAGTCCATCAATCCAGGTAGGCTGTCTTCTGGCCATTTGCATCCCTGGCCTTGACAAGGCTGCATGAAGCTGTTAGCCTGTTCGAGATGGTTGGAAGCCCTGGCTAACATTGCAAACTGGTTACCATCGAAGAACCGACACCAGCACAAGAGAAGCTTTTGCGTCTAGTACCATGACAGGACTCCCCAGGTGCCCAGCCATACAGACCTACTGAGACTCTGCAGCAACTGAGATTTTTGCTGAATAAAATAATAATGCTTGAAAAGCAGTAGTAATTGCGGGGTGGGGGT
>WUAM01000280.1:3908971-3972271 GCA_024336885.1 Actenoides hombroni
TAAGCTGATAAAGATTATTTTCTTCCACAAAATCTAGGCTGAGAAAACTGGGAGAGGTTACAACAGGCTAAATAAGGTGCAGGTTGCAGCCCAAACAGAACTGGAAACTTATGTCAGAGAACACTGTTAAAGGTGTTACTGAAGTCATCTACATGCATTTTCTTCGCTTCTGTGGAAAAAGCCCGATTTTAAACATTTTATCAAATGCTGCCCTCTAGTGAACAGATGGCTTTCACATGAACACACACAAACTGGAGCACTTGTATGGTCTAAATGAAAACACGTTAACTAAAATAACCGAAGTACATACCAATTGAGACAAAGGAGTCAAATGAGATGTCTGGATCACCAGTAGCAATTCTTACATTGTTGTATTTTTGCTGGTGATGTTCCCCCCACTACTATTATACAAACATCCGAATTCAGCAGGTTTAGCCATTATAATGTTTTCTCTCCATTTCCAGCATCTTTCCGTATTGTAAACCTCCATCATACACATTTTGTATGCTCAAGTTGTAAAGGTATGTTTCACCATTCCTGAGACTCTCCATCATCACACACATAGCCTGTTCAGAATTAAATTCTGAATGTTAAATTAGCCTGCAAGATAACAGAGTTCAACAGCATTGTATAGATACCTGAAAGTGTGCAAGGGAATAAAAAGAGCAGTGAGAAATATCTACCACCACGCTGGATTCATACTACTCTTTCTTCTTTTCTCATGAAAGGGACATCTCCCGTGTTTCACTTGCTTACACAAAATTTAAGCTTCTGCTTCTTACCAATCAATGAAAAGAACTGCTCTGACAAACAGAAAAAAGCCTGGAAATTGTCATAAGCCACAGGTATAATTTAAAAAAAAAACACAAACCAAGCCTCTCCAGCTCCCATAATAGCATGCATTTAATAGATTCCAACCTGTTAATGTTTACACTAGCTCAATATTTTAATAGCATTGGTTTTATTTCTCCATCAAGTAGCTATTTCACCCATTACGGTAGAATTAGTTGCCTTATAGTTTATGAGTAGTGCATTTAAGTAGAGGGGTTTGTTTTTCATGGGGTAATTTTCTTTTAAGTGCCCACTGGTAATATGTTCTAACGCTCAGCTTTCCTGCTTTTGCATACTGCATGTGCTAAACAAGTTCTTTCAGCAATAAAAGAATAACCTATCACTTAGCACTGTGGTTCAAAAGACTCTGTGTAAGGGGGTCATAAGGAAACATTTCTTTAAGGCTGTACTCCCCAGTAATTGCTTGAAAAACAGAATACTTGTGTTTGATTAAAGGTATATGAAATAAAACACATAACGTTAAACATTACTTTTATAGACACTGCTACCAAATAGATAGTCTGTCCACTACAGCAGGTAGTCTGTCGTAAGAGTTAGTTTGAAGCATCATCCTTCAATCCATCTTTGTAAGATATGGATTCATAAGATGGGAGGTATCAGCATTCTATGCATGGGGAACAGCCACATCTTGACAGATGCTGGAATTTTATTTTTTTCTTCTTCTTCCAGACTATCAAGACACCTGAAGATTTTTCACTGCAAAGTAAAACAATGCCAAAGAATGGCAAGACTTTAGAAGAGCTGGTCAACATAAGGTCATCCAGTTCTGGGGGGCTACCCTCATGCAGTTTTGAGAAGCCTGGCTTTTGGAAGATGTTTGGCACTTACCTTGGTCTCCTTTCAAGCTTCTCGAATTCAACACTACACAAAAGAGATGCATGACAACAGGGCACATTTTTGAAAGTGCTGGTCTGACTCCTTTGATTTAATCTTTATATCTACACCTGAAAAAGCCAGAAATGGGGAGGGTATAAAAAAAACAAAACACCCAACACCAAAAAACAACTCAACAAACCACTCTGGGACAAAAAGGAGATGATATTTAAGGAAATAGAAAACTACAATTTTGATTCAGGTTATTTCATGCAAAATGTAAGTCACTACCAAATAAAATTATTTTCTAAGTGTGCCAAAATCAGGGCTTTATATCATGCAAATAGCTATTGAAGGTGCTGTACAGAAGTGCTGCACTGACAGTGTCTGTTCATTCATATACTGATGGGTCATTTAGTCCTTAGACCTCTGACGTGACTCCATTGAGGGGATTTTTCATGGGAGTATGCAGGAACATAGCTGCATGACTGGAATTAAAGCCAGCAGGAGATAAAAGAGAAAACATAGGCCAATATACTATGCAGATACAGAAAATTCCCTAAGAGTGCAAAGCAAGCGCAGGAATAATTTTCAGTTTTGACAGAAGATTGCATTTGCCTTCTAGACAAGACAGCTTTCAGGAACACTCCTTCCCCAAACTGACAGTTTGCTGACTCTCCAGCAAACAAATATATGACCAAGATTCAAGGGACAAAGATGGCTAGATGGATCATTAACTCTGCTTGGTAAAGACTTAGTACTGGTAGGGAGAGCGAGGAAAACACTGATCCATTGCTCCCCAAACACCCGCTAAAAGGAATCCATAGACTGCACTGTAGACTTAGACTTAATTATGGCAGATGAAGATTAATGAACTCCATAATTTGTGTAATGTGGAAAGTACTGGCATTCTGCACAATGAAGCAAATCTGAATAAATAGGGCTTTGCTCTTGCAGAAAGATAGGATGCAACTGGCTCTGGCTGCATCTTACCCACCTTAGCAGCTGGATACAGCTTGAGCAACACAACGTGCAAAACAACTAATTCCTAGTACCAGTTCTTGTGATTTTATTCCAAATTACATTACCTAATAATTAAATAATTAAAATAATTTAGATAAATTCTAGCATGTGGTTCTCTGCCAACACGTAGGGGTCTTATGGAGACTGAATAAGTGCTGAAACAAGGGCTGTTCTGGAAATGATTCTGCCCAGTTTGTGAAACAGCTTGTTAAAATCTGCCTCCAGCAAGCTACAACCCCATACCACTGTTCTATCTGTTACCCAAGCTGTGTGACTTAGACATAACTTCTGCCATTCCCCCCTGCCCAGTCAGGCATGGATCTGCCACCACCCATGAAACTTATTGCCATTAGTTTGACAGTGAGGCCCTGGGCAGAATCATGCACCCAACTCTGATACCCACCTTCCTTCTAGAGCACAGAAAGCTGCAGAAAGAGCTGGAGAACACAGGCTCCTCAGTCCTCTGCTATTCCTGCACATTTTCTGATTCCCCCCTGACTAGCACAAAGTTTAAAACCCCAGCTTATGCTGGGCTTCTGCACTAGCTAGACACCTGCTGATTCCATAATCTCCCTGTCCACAGTAACTTCACTGGAGTTAGAGATTTATTTTTTTTTCCTTCCTGAATGACACCAATTGCAGGTCATATCGCTGCTCACAGAAACACTAATTAGAGTTAACTGAGAAAGTTCCTATCCCACAACCATGCATTCAGGTGCTTCAGGTATTTCAAAGGAGCACATCACAACAGTGCTGTATGCAGTCTAAGTAAACTAGGTTAAATTCACAGTAGCAGCCATAAGGTAGATTCACTTTTCTGAACATTTCCTTGAGAAGAGTGTTAAATGGAACATTTCTCCATCTGTACAAAGATAAATTCCATCTTGACAGCTCTGCAGCACAGCCCAGATGAGGCTGAGAGAACTGATTTCCTCCAAGATCTACTGTGCACCCAAATTGCACACCCCAGACCTTCTGAGTTTTGTATCTACTTAACACTCCCTAACTAAGCTGTTCATCCCTGTAAACACCGCAAATAAAACTTTGCAACCCACATCAACCTGAGAAAAGATAGGCCAAATCAGAGGTTAAATTCCATATCCCAAATTTGTCAGAGATACAAAGTACATCAAAATTTACTTCTTGTATATCAATTCCAAGTTTGTTTATAAAAAATAAAATCCAATGTGCCATTAGCTAGTCAAGACTTGATTATCCCTCCTCATATGTGGTGGATTTTCAGTAACGGCACACATAGGCAGGCACCTTTTACAATTCATTGCTGACCTCATGGTTCCACATCTGCTCAGCTGTTGTCTGTTGCCTACTGTTTGCAATGGAAACCTGTAATACACCTCAAAACTAGCAGCATTCCAGCAGGCACTGTACATACTTGGCATAATTTAGAGCAGAGCTCCTCCCATCATTTAGGGTCATATGCTTCTCTTCATCTTAATTTACACAAGTAGACAGATCAACTCTATTCAGACTCAGCTTTAGGTTGCACAGATGAATTGCATTTGTACATATGTACACATGGGAGTGTTTAAAACATACAGTTAAGTCATGTAAAAATCCTGCATAAAGCAAATTTCTCCTGCAAAAGGATATCTAAATAATAGTAATGCTAATATCTATTTAAGGAAATACTGAGATAGTAAAATCATCGCTGTAAACTGATTACCCAATTCTACTTCCCATTGGAAGAGTGAAAAAATTCCCCTTGAGTTCAGTGGGAGAAACCAACATCTACAGAACCATTACCTGTCAGACACATTCTCCTGTTATTATTCTGCAATTGAAAATTAAATAATATGAAAAGAGCAACTAAATCTTATTACAGACTCTTCCTGGCTTTGCTTAGTAGTCCCCATTGTTTTCTGTGACCTGTCAAGAAAGTGAAAGTTTTTAAAGCCAATAGCCATATGTTGACTGTTGTCCCACTTTTACCAAAGACAAATACAGATCTGTTTGAAAATTTACTTAAAAAATGCTCCCAGGTTAAGACCTTGTATGCCAAGTTTCAGCCCAGTGTGAATTTTTATGGCCAAGTTATAAACCCTTGAAAATAGGAAACTAATACTCAAGGATTTAAAATAATAGAAAATGTTTCACATAATATAAATCTATAAGCAGAGTATTATATTTAAGTCTTAATATCTACATAGTTGGATTATCTTACATCTTGACAATCATACTAAGTAATCTTGCCTCCTTTCCCCTTCCTTTGATTCAGTGTTTCATTCTTATGCATTAACAATGCTCTGGGCCATAAAATACTGTATTAATATTAGTTTGTCACAGTAGACTAAATTTAGAACAACTCATTAATATGGGAGAGTAAAAGGCATTCTGCCAGGAGTGTGAGTGACTCTGTAAGCTCTTAAGGCTATAAGTTATGCAGATATGCCACTTGAACTAGAGAGCTAGCAATTCTTTTTGTTACTAATAAGAGATTCTATTAGTTGAAGCAGATTCTATTTCTAATTAAGAAATGTGGAAAAAGGCAATTTTACCATTGGATGTATCTCTGATGTGTAGCTGGAATAAGCCATGCACCATCTTTCTCTGCTTTCTGGTCAGATAGGATTAGTGGCACATGCATAGAATGAATTTTCCCCTCCAGTATACAAGAAAAAAGAATAAAAATCAACTCCACTGTAATATTTTCTTTGGTACAGTCATAATCTGTGTATCTAGAAGAAAGTCCAGCAATCAGAGCTGTTTCAAAACAAATCTTGTAATGTTTAGAATCACCCCAGTGAAGAAAGTTTTCATTTTTTCACAAATACAGTCTTTCATTCGTATAGTTTCATGCCAGTAATGCCTTCTCAAAGGTTGTCAAATATTAATTTTTTTAAATTTAGTCCCTTGCTAAGCTACAAATATTCATGTTTAACACCAAGTAGCAGTTCAGGGGCTGACAACAGTATGTACCTTTTGAATGATGCATAGAAAGCAGCAGTTAGCACAAAGACAAAGCCACCAGATTGGTCTCAGGGAAACCCAGTGTCTGAATTTTTCATGATTCCTCTAGCACTTAAAGAATAAGAAACTGGCTACTACTGTTGGGAGATCAGCATTGTGAAGGTCAGAGCCCAAAAACATGCAAGTGAATCAGGTTTTGCCTGGGGAAAGTGAAAAGGGATTTAAGCTGCTTAAGAGAATTATAAAGATTTTTTTTTTTTAAATGTATTTTACGAACATGGCAGTAGCTAAACAATAGCTTTAAAAATGAGGAGAAAAATAATATCCACCTACTATTCATCACTTGTAAGTCTCAAAAGACAGAGAAAAGACCTTTTCTTTATGTCTGAAGGCTTAAAACTTCCAGAGATCATTCGTTCTCTTGTAGACTTCCCATTACTCTTCTTTTGCCTTTTAAGAACTGCTGCTACTTCAGAAGAAAATTGATAAATGGGAAGTGTAAAATAAATTCAATAATTTATCTATGCTCACAAAAATGTAACAGCGGTAAAGTGATGTCTTAATTACTCCACAGACCACCACCTTGTTTATTTTCCACAGCAGACAAACATTTACTTGATCTCATAATTATTTCTAGAAAGTATAAATTGATTTGGGGGGGAAATAACATAAATTGCTTAGAAAAATATTACCATGTTTAAGCAACTGATAGCTTCACCTGTCACCATCTAGTTAAGCTCTTAATGAGTTATTTTCTATTCTTGGTCACATCTGATTTTTTTTTAATATAAGTCCCTTTGAACAGCTGGGAGTTACAGCATCCTTTGATCACAGCATTCTGAATTTTCAGTCAAAATGAGGACATTTTTGTCCTTACTTGGGCTAGTTTTACAAGTGTATTTCTTCAAGTATGTTTTTGGGCATTACTTTGCAGGCATACAAGGAAGCTGAACAATTAATGTATACATTTTTACATAAATGTTTATAAATTTAGTAAGGGAGAAAGCTTTGCCACAAGAAACCTCAGCTCTTTTGAAGGCAGTTTTCTAATGATGACCCTTGGCATGCTAACCCACATGGGATTCCTCTGAGAAGAGTCTGATGAAAATTAGTCTATTCTCATTTCAAACAGAATTTTGCTGAAGTCCTGATCAGAGCATCAGCATGGAGTCCAGGGAGACAACACACGCTACTTGATTCACTCCGCAGCCTCCCTCTCCTGGTAATTGTTGCAGGAACACATAGTGACAAGACTATAGGATGTGAGGGGTCTGGATGTACTCAGGCTGTTACTCTCTGTTTAAAGATTTAAACCATCAGGGTATGATAAGGCTTTTTGATGTTCATTGAACATGGAGCTTGGGTACAGAAGAAGGGGAAAGGGCTTCACCGGAAGGCAATCATCTTTCAGAGCCACAGTAAGACTGAGAGAAGTGGGAAAATCTCAGTCTCAGCATAGACATGGAACAAAGGGAGATGAAAGGGCTAGGGTGAAGAAGGGGCCAGATCTGGCTGTGAGGCAGAACTTGCACTAAAAGATAGTTCGATGCCTTAAAAAGCAGAAAAAACATTTAGTGTTCTTGCTCCATTAACATACACTTTTGGCTAAAATTTAACTATTCTGCACATTTTTTACAGTTTGTGTTGACACTAGGTTTAAACAATGCCTCCGGCTTATTTTGAAATTATTTAATGAATGTACTTTGTCAGATGAACATCATTTCCTAATTATACAGAAAAGTATTAAATGATGAGCTATTTTAAAAGAGTGGATACAATCTTTTCTTTCCTAAGGGACAAACTGAAACCGGGCTGGTGCCATACGCTGCTGTAGAACACGCATGATGTTGGGGTGGGTGGCAGACACAGGAATTTTCCTTGTCTTTGCAAAACGAGATCTATAGCTAGGCATCTTAAGACAAGCATGAAGAGAGAACACATTGCCAGGTAAGGCTGATAGGCCACTGTTTCATCACCCAGAAAGGAACGACTATTTCCAAGGATAATTAAGGGCCTAATCCTGCACCATGAATGGTGATGAGCACTTTTGACTCTCATTAGCTTTACAGGGAGATGAGAGGAATCAGTAGGTCACAGGATCAGGCTCTAAAATGAAAGAGAGATTTGAAGGAGTCACCTGCACAATTTCATACACCGGGAGGAGGAGAAAGACAGTTTGATCTGAGCATCGTTTCTATGCTCTGGGAGTTTCACAGCACCTCCACTGCACAGCACTAATTGTGTAAGTCCAATAGGCATTTGCCAGCATTAGCTGCTCTGAAATGAGAGAAGGTAAAGGATTCGCACAGAAAGCTGAGTGTTAAGCTGATCAAAGTTGGAGATACAGGGATTTATATGCACCTTTCTAGCTAAGAAACACTATCTGCTTTTTTAGACTAATCTCAACGGGCCAAATTTATCCTGATGTAACTCAAAGCATATCAGAAGAATTACTGCAGAGATAAAGTGGACCCAGTCTCCCTGTGATGTTATTTATAATCTGTATGTTTTGCTCTATAATAGTATATATAGTTAGAGGGTTGCCTGACTGCAGACGCTTACAAGGCTGGAAAAGTCTGTTGACTTCAGCAAAGCTAATTCTGAGTTTGATGAAGGAGATTCACATCAAAGTAGTAACAAGGGCTATTCCTATATATTCACTGATGTTCTTAACTTGGCATTAAGAGCTGTATTAATACTCACATTCTGCATTCTCCTTCAAATCTGAAGTCTGACATCCTTTTTCTAACAGTTAAATGCCTTATACACATCTGTTGTGAAACAACTCAGTCCTGCAGTGTGTACTGTGAACAGTCTGTGTCTCTGAAAGATTCGTACATACGTTTGGAATCCAAGGTTGGCATTTTCAGAAGCATTTAAGAGACTCAAGTATGTAAGTCCTACTGAAAGTCAACAAGACACATCTTTCTAAATCAGTTAGGTTTTCTGAATGTTAGATCTACTGCATTTCAGCAAGAGTTGGCTGTCTCCAAGCTAAGGCTTTGAAAAATCTAGCCAACAAAATAACACTACCGCAAAATCAACACAAGCAATACACACAAGTTGTGTAAATGGAGTCTCTGTGACCAGCCTACTTAGAAAATGCTAAGATCTCTAAAAAGTGATTCCTCTCTATCCAGGAGCCTCCCTAGATTTCCTATAAGGAAAGGGACACCAGTTAATGCACAGGTGCCCCATGTGACAGCCCAGATATGGCCCACTTTATTGGCCACTCTACTGGCCAACTTCCACTGAGAAAGAAATGAGACTTTCTTTGCTGCCATTATCTGGGAGATGTGTCCAAATTTGTCATCTGCTATGATGACTTGATATGAAAATTTTTCTTCATTCTGCAAAAGGAAGCATGTTCATCTGCTGTCATCATTTTGAACAGCATAAACTGAACAGTAAATCCAAGTACCTTACAGGAAGCTACAGGTAAGACCAGAAGATGCTGGTCTGCCTTCCAAGTCTCTGTAGTCATTATTTGATGCAGTGTTTATATAAACAGCAGTTGCAGGAAACAGAAGTTGAAGAAATTTCTATTTTTTTTTTTAATGGAAAAATGTATTCCTTTTCTTTCATTTCCTTTAGTTGCTGCCACACAACATATTCATCTGGAGCCATCAAAGAAATTATGCATAGAGCAGTAGCTCACCCAAACCCCTGTGGCTTCAGCTGACACTTTAGAAGCTGGGATCCAAAACACAGTCCCAGACCATGGATGTCCTAGTTTTGCCATGCAATGCTCCTTCCTCAGACAAGTTAAAAATGCAACTTTGTATGAACTGGCAACCAACAGCACTAAAACCAGCCAAACTTTGCATGATCCACTGCAACCACCACAGGTACAAAATTTATAGGAACAAAAAAAGCCACAGTGGGATTGACAATTTCAGTCCCTGGCTGAAGGAAGCAAGTTCTGGAAACAAATTTAACCTGATTTCTTGTGACACAGTCAATTGTGGAATAAGTGCTATAATAGACACATACTGCAACAGGAACAAAAATTGCACCAGTTGCTTTTATGTTATTATACTTCTGGGTGCTCTCACAAAAACTTTCCCCAGAAAATCAATAAAGCAGATTGTGCCCAGCAGTCACCCATTACAGAATTGAATCCATATGCCAACACGAAACAATGAAGAAAACAAAACTAACAAGGGATCCATTTGGCTTTGTTTGACTTTGCCTGCCAGAGAATGAGAATGCAAGGCTGGGTGTAATTTAATGCAAACTTTGGCCTATCCTGGTCATGTATATGACTGACCCTCAGGGCAAGACCATCAATTTTCTATTAAAGATCAGAGAGTTGACATATCAAAGTCAACATCTAGCTGAATAACTGCAGTAACTTGATAATAATTCTTTTGTGGATTTCAGAGTGGCTTTTCAGTAAAGTATCAGAAAGGTAGCAGTTTTCAATCCTGACCCAACAAGATCTGAATATGAAATAAAGGATTTGAGCTTGATCTCCCCATGATGTGAGGATGAATGTTCTGGTAAATGTTAACTTAGTGCTCTGAATAGCTCAGTAATAGATGGGTTTAGGTGGTAATAGGTTTAAAATGTCAACTTATTGAATAATAATATCATGTTGTACAAATACTACGTGTAAGAAGGGATTTGTTTTGCAAATTTTGAAATAAATGAATGGATTTGTGATGTCCTTCACTGTTCTGGTCAGAATGTTATACAAGAACAGAAATTAGTTTTGCTTCAATAATACCCCTCATTCCCCTCATTGTTTCCCTGTATTATTCTGAGTATGTGTCATAACTCATGAGTCTTGTTTACTCCTTACACTTAAGTAGCTTGATGTATGCTTTGGCCCCCATGACAAGAATCACAATTACTCATTGTGGAAACAAATAGTAAGATAAAAAAAAAAACCACCCAAACAAACCCCTCCCCTCCCCCCCCCCAAAAAACCTGAACCCTTAACAGATTTTTTTATTTTTTTTTCATAACTCTGCCACCCAAACTAAGGAGGGAAAGCATTAAAACATCATTCCAGCATTTACATCCAAACAATTCCTACTGAACTCCTAGCGAAGCAAGCTTCGGCACAACCACCAGATTCAGAAGCAATGACAATACAATGCTGCCTGACTGCAAATCCATGGATGGAAGCATTCAAGCTGTTCCCTTTCTAACACCACACTATTTCAGCCATTGCCTCCTGTCTGGGCACCGATGTTAAGCAACCTGGAGAGTACTGTTAGCATACCTGGGAAGGTGATGCCAAGCAATTGACCATATGGCATTGCAGAACATAAAGGAATTCTGGGGACCTTTTTTTATGTTTTTCTTTACTTATTCTCAGCTTACTTCCCTCCAAAGCTTGCACTGAGCTGCCATCTAGGTACACTTTGACACTTACATAAGTGATACTCATTTTAGCTTGTGTAAGTTTTAATCCACTACAGTTAAATTGATATCAAATTCCTTGTGATTGAACCCTAGCAGGTTTGTTTTACTGACCAACCCTGAAACCATTAGTTGATCTTTAACTTCTTAATCAAGAACCAAAAGGCACAAACTGAGCCCAAACTGTTAAGAAACTCATTATTTATGAATAAGGAAGAGACAAAATAAGAAGGAGAGTTAGCTAAGCTTAGTTATTCCTTCTACTTCCTCTTGATGAGTGCCAATAGTTGTGTGGCGCATTCCCCAGCAAGAACCTATGCAGCTCAAAGCCCCATCTTCCAGACCTGCTGGGAGACTGGCGGTAGCACCTGCTGTACTCCATTATTCCACAGCCTATTTTGCACAAGCAGTTTCATGCATTCAGATTTATTTGAATCTCCCAAAGAAGCAGAGGACTTTACGTGACTGGGCGAATAACCCTGTCACAATTTCAGATAGTGAGTCAGACTTCAGACAGTCAAGTGATTAGGGCACCTCTCAGTTCAGCATGATGCAGTTCTTTGCTTCTTGACTCCAAATTGTTGAGTAGCTTAGCCACAAGGTTACATAAGTTTTGAGTAGCTGTGGACAAAGTGATTCCACCTAAATGGTATTATGTTGAAAGAACCAGAGCCTACATTCCTGAGGAGATGTGCCCCAACCACTCCTCTGTGGAAGTGGTAGCTTGAAAGGTAGACCCTGCTGGGAGACAAAGGTTGGGAGCATCCTGTCATTTCTATGGAAACTGGCTCTGGTACCATAAAACAAAAGGTGATGATTTCTGTATTAGATCAGGCACAAAGAGAAAGGGAGAGCTAGACTATAGAAAGCAGTTCTTCACTCTTACACAACTATCTTACAGAACAATATAGAGATTACAGGAAATCATAAGCCAAGTAAACTGCTTTTTGCGTAACTATTTTCCGCTTACAAGGCTGCCTCAAGGCAAAAGTTGCTCTTTAAACAGAATTTGATTTTAAGGGCAAATTTAAAATTATAATTAGCTGCAACGAGCAGCCAAACCCAGAGGGAGGGCTGCGTTCAGGTCCTAAGTAGAGTTCCTCATGGTCTGGCAGCATGTTCAAGAGCCCCCGTGTTGTCGCCTGTCCCTCCAGATAGCTCGTGGGTCATGCTGACAGGGGAACTCTTGCACTCCTAGGAGGTAAATGAAGTGGAGCTGGGGACACGAGTTGAAAATGAATACCTAAATGAAGCATTTTAAAAGCTGATCACATAGGTGACTAAGCTGTCGAAGAAACTAGCAGCACAGAGTAACTTGAAAAGTTACTAGGCTGAACCCCCACAACTCGTGCTTCAGCTTTGCCTGAAGTTTCCTTAAGTCAGTTCATACATATAGCACTTCAAACTGGAGGGGAGGGGGGGAACAAGAAAAAAACAGAAAAAAAACCCCACAAAACCAAAACCCCAAACAACAAAATACAATAAAGCAGCCCTGAGAGACTCATGGAGGGGTCAGTTCTGAGAAGACAACACAATTTTAGCCCAAGACATGCCAAGCTATGCCTTAAATTATGACCTTGCAGAAAACAAGATGATATAGGAACCCAGTAAGTATCTTCAGCACGAGCCAGAGTGGAAAGAAGCTTGAATATTTAGTGCTACTGGCAGCAGGAACTTCAGCACCAGAAGAACTCAAGGGAGATAGTTATTCCAGTGAGCAGGATTTTTGCTTGGTTATTACTTTGATATGATCCTTCCCAAAATATTGCAGCTTGTTTCTCTTTCTTGGTTACATTAAACGATAAAACCTAAACCAGTAGAAACAAAGTATCCTTCCTGTAAGCTATACTTCGGAGCCTTATTCAGGGCTGTGGCAAGATAACATGGTAAACTAAACAGTTTGATCCCATCCCATAAGCAGGCTGACAGCTTGGAGAGTTCAAATGACAAATCCAAGGTGAAGTTCCACCTCCACAACAGTTTGCATCACACAAACAGTATGTTATATTTAGGCTAGGAGACTTTATACCTGAATCCAGACACTGTAACAGCTAAAAACTCGAATGGTGTAAACAGGAATGCCAGACAAGCAAGTCAAAATTCTCTGTGCTAATGGTGCTGAGGACCCTGTTCGCTCTTGGCTGCCCACTATCTTTATTATCTGTTATAAGCACAAGCCGGCTTAAATTTTTATCCAGAATTATTGTATATGCAGTAGAAGTTCAAGAGTAGACCATTAAAAACACACCACAAACAAACCAGAAGAAAAAAAATATTAAAAAATCAGCTTTCTTCAAGAATAAAAAGGCCTTTCTCAAAATCTACAGCTCCCTAATTTGAACTGAAACTGTGATGGTTACAACTTTCACGGGATTTTCACTTGGAAATACAGAAGCATTAATAAAATTTGTCTTAACAGTACCATCAGTGAAATCTTTTTCCCCAGACTCTCTGCCTGCTCTAACAGAGCAGTCTGGCCAGGGATCATAAATTGGCTTCCTGAAGCCACCACCATCCTCCATGTAAAAACTTAATCTGTAAGAGCACACAGCTCCCCTCAGGTAGCTGGCCTGTAGGTAATGCAGTTACTGCCTTCATATTCAGTCAAAGGCTTCCTTCCTCACTCCACAACAGAAAATCCAAACATTCAGATCTTCCACAAAAAAAGCCAAGCTGGCATTACTGGTAGAAAGAAAGTAGAACTTTCTCCTCCTTTCCTTAAGCAAGTGGAAGTCAAGCTTCTAGACAGATACTATCACTGAAGAGTCAGGCTAGTGGAAATACTATGCCACAATAAGCTCAATAGCTGTCAGGCTTTAGGATCAGGGCACCCTGATAGACCTGCGACAGACGCTCTCTGTTAACCCCTCTCTCAACCCAAAGGGAAAGGGAGTCAGGGAGAGACACTTATCAAAGCAAGCTAGAACAGCTTTAATTAAAATAATAATGGCTAGATGCCAGCCATTGATGAAAAGAGCTTGGCCCTAATGATCAAAGAATTATCAGCCAAAGTTAGAAAAACCTATCCCTCCATTGACAAGAACACCTAGATAGTGGGATCTGCCTTGGAATAAAATCTTTCATACAACAGTTTAGGTACTGTGCAAAAAATACAGACTCTAGAAGGAAAAGGAAAATAAATTCATATCATCCAGTCACAGCATTAGCTCCTCTACAGAATAGTTTTGGTTCCCCTCCAGGGTTTTGGCTTTATTTTTTCATGTCAGAATGCGATTTTTCTTGTTAACAATTTTGCAAAGACTAAAAAAGACATTTGCCACGTTAGAAAAGATCCAAAACACAACCTTTTAAAAAAGCAGAGAAAAAGCTATGTATGTAAGACAGTCAGCCCCAGCAGCTCTGTGATGCAGACAACATTCTCTGGGAATGCGTAATTTAGGCCATGCAATCTTCCCTGGCTATGTCCTCCAACCTCCACAAACACAACTGTTTTGTAACAGAGCAGCCTGCCTCTTGAAGGTTAGTTATTAGCATCCAAACGCCTCTCTGTATCGTTCATATTACATATGCAAGTTTCATCCTTTGGCAGAATCTAACCTTTATTTTTTCCACTCTTGAAAAATAAAGCTTCTGTCAAGGGCAATGCCTGCAGTGTCATCTTCCTCCTTTCTGCCTACCATATGCAGAGCCTAGGGCAGCACTGGAAAGAGTCAAGGATTTGCCCTTACAATGAGAAGCACCGTAAGGGCTATAAGGCTAGCCCCAGGGATAAGCATGTGTTATTATGAGTGCAAGTTTGGGTACATCTGCCTGGGCTCTAGGTCAGTTAAGCTACAAGGCTCACATTTAGCCTGGGTCTCTAAACAAGTCACAGATACTAAACAGCATACTTCATGGTACATGAAAAGCAGGTACCAAGTAATACAGAATTTATAAGAGGTTGCCACAGAGCTACCAAAAGAGCATTCAAGATACAGAGGAACATAAATTGCACGGCTGAAATCACCGAGCTGTATTTTTAGCTGCAAACTTCTTAAACCCACATTCATATGCCTCCACCAAAATATTTCATTCTCTTTGATTAACAAATCTTTCTTAAATGAGGTTCAGTCTTACACAAATGTAAAATGGATGTGTGTTTTTTAAAGCACTGGAACTGATTTGCATTTCAGCACATTGATACATCTATAGGACAACTTGAATAAAGAGGCTCAGCTCTTCCAGATTATTTGGTCTCTGTGTTAGTTTTGCTAGTGCATATAAACTAATCTTAAATGAAGGCAAACCAGAGATCCATAGGTAATCTAAGAAGCACAACATTTATGCGTGTTTATATCAGTATTTTCAACTAGTACATATCAATGATTTATTTGCAAACGAATTAATTAATGTTTCAGCAGCTGTTTGCAGCCAGTCTGTGATGTAGTTTAAACAGAGATGACACTTTTTTTATTCCACAGGGGCAATTTCAAGTACTCAGATTATATTCTTACTATCAATCCAAATGATAAAAGAGTAGTGAATCCTGAAACAGCACAGCTGACTTTATAAGATCACTGTGTTTCCACATATCTAGTTATTCCCTAATGCCATCTTTCCTGTGTTATCTTTTAATTAAGGCTGCATAATGCCAGTTTATAAACAAATCTCTAAGTAAGATCAAAAACTGACATATTTTAAATGTTTTCACTCTCTAGTTTGTGGTCTCCTGGGGGTGTTATTCTAAAATGTACATCTCTGTGTGAAATGACTTTTTTATCGCATTGTGTGTAATGAAAAGAAATGTTTGAATATTGTTCTGTAACCTGACAATGAACAAACAAATGAAAGAACAAATGCAGGGTAGTGTAAAAGATAAGCATAGTGTACAGTAGGTAGATCACTGCAGAAAACATTACTATACTGTTTTGTTTTTTTTTTTTAAACAAGAGAAATAAAATCACAAAGACTACAAGACAAAATCCCCAAAGCCTCGCTAGGCTAAATTTCCTCCTCCTTCTTTGAACAGACTACACAGATTTTGTTGACTAATTGAGATCAATCCCAGTTGTAAATCGCCTTGCTATCCTACAGCTTTAATTAAGCTACCAGAGGGAGTTGTTTATCAATTAACACTTGTTACAAATTATTAGTAATTATATGGACTTTGTGTATACACTTCAGCCAGTGAAGACTACGCCATACTTCCCTGTGATGGAAATTAATTCAAATATAATGTATAATATTTTTCTTACCAAGAACTCAGTCAGCACAAAATACAGAAATTAGATTGGTGTAGGGAGACCTAAAGTAATCCATGGTATTACTTTTAACTAAATGCAACAAATTTGATCATATTTTGTCCACAAACATAGGCAGTTACACTAAGTGAAGTAAGTTAGTCGAACTCTTTTAAAACAATAGTAGCATTCTTTAATGGGTTGCATGTATTTCCTTTTTGAGTAACAAACATCTTAAATATGGAACGTTAGGTAAAAGTTGATAATGTATTCAAACATTAAAGCTACCTATTGCTCCATGCACTACATTCTGTGATAATTTTAATTGGCTTAATTGAGATGCACAAGTCTGATTAATGTTTAATTCCTTTATATTAAATAAGAGAGAGTCAAGTAGTTAGACATTTCTTCAATTATGTTAGATCTTTCTAGACTTCAAAGGAATGTTACAGTAGACAGCCAGATACTGGATGAACTGATTAAAGAATAAAGACTGCTCATTATAATCTAAGAGTACAAAATTGGTTTGTGTAGCCTTTGAAAGTTGAAATTAAGAGCTGTTGAGCTAAAATTCAAGCTACAGTAATTAACCCAATTTATAGCCATCTTCACTTACCTGGCCAACTAAGATTAGTCATCTGAAATGATCCACAAGATTCACTGGCTTACTTAATTCCATGACCAATGAGATGCAATTTCACCCTACTGAAGCCTTCATTTACAAGACAAAGATTTAGTGCCTCTACTTAATTTGGGTTTAATTACTCAGGATAGAATGTTCCTCCTTCACAGTAATGATTAGCTATCTCTTCAAAATATGCCTTTTTTTAAAAAAAAATTTTTACTACATATGTAGTATGAAGGAAAAGATTACAAAATCTTTCTGGAATAACACAAGTGTTGCATTATAAAAGTAAGCACTTTACAGTAAGCTTTATATCAGTATCAGAGTTGATCATTGCTAATACAGTTTCCTGTCAAGCAGAAAGGGACAGTCTATTCCTGTAGGATGTGCGCAGATAAAGCAAAACTACTAGGCATGAAAGGGATAACTGAACTTCTGCTGTAATATTAGAGAAGGGCAATGAACTTTCTTTCTTTAAAGTGAGTCTTCATTGGCAGGAGTTTTAAAGTTTGTGTCTACTTGTAATAAACACTGAATCAATATATTTTAAAAAAGCTTTGTCTTTTGACCAGAATATCAACTTGAAAAGACAGAGAGAGGCATTGCACCAGACTGACCTAGGTCTCGATTATTTACTATCTGCAATGCTTCCTTAAGAGAAAGAGAAGAAAATAATCTAACAAATTTTAAAATAATGAACAGGCTTATAAATAGAACCACACTGCCAAATTATTCACAGAAAGTAGAATATAAACACTAAAAGAAGGAGTCAGAAAGGCAAACAGGTAGCCTGATTTGCCAAAGGAAATCAATGGTGTTACAGAGTTACCATGTATAAGCATAGTAATGATTTGATCAAGACTGTTCTACAGCTGGGCTTAGATGGAAGCCTTACACCCAGTAACAGGCACATGAGCTAAATGAAAACACTCTGCTAACTAACCAACACAAAGAGTTATCAACACCTGGTAGGTTCTCATCTGATGAAAACTCTAAGTTCTACTGACACTAGTTAGAGCAAAGATGATTTTCATACCCCTAGAAGATATGCCCAGCTGTTTGTAGCATCTTACTAGTACTTTGTTACATTAGAGGTTTAATTGTAGAGAAATGCTGTCTTGTAATTACCTGGTTGCCACAGGCAAGAGGGATCATGCTTCTTCCCCTTTTTTGTATTAAAACAAAAACTATTGCTCAGATACTGAAGTGGCCTCTTTCTGTAGTACTCTAAGACCCCTTGCTCTAGACTATAAGTTTTATAGTTTTAAGAAAAAGCATCAAACCTGCAACTATCTCTCCTGCCATTACAAATACTTAATTGAATTTGTACAGGAATGCAAGTGCCAGCTAATATAACTCTTACGAAGAGAGCTACCTTTGTTTCTGGAGGAAAATTCCTCAGTACTGAGGCAGACTGACAGCCCCAAATCTCAACTGCTGCAACACAAGTGCTACAGAACATGATTCCTTAACTTAGATGATCTCTACACCAGAGCTAAAAGGAAGTGTTTTTAACTGACAAATTACTTCATGTAAGTTTTCTCTAACCTCTGGGAAAAAAAAAAAAAAAAAAATCAGATGGAAAATTACTAGAACCTTGTGTTGTCTGCATCAATCTATGGCAGCACTGAACTAGGAAAATAGCACACTCAGGAACTAGCTATTTCTGCTGGAACGCTGTCCACTGTACCAGTGTGCGCTGCTTGAATCTTTGCCTGTAAAGTCTAGCAGCTACCCATTCAACTTTCCACTGCCTGTTACAGCAACAGTGGATAGCACCTAACATACAATTCTATGGCCCAGTGTTATGATAGCATCCACCTTTTCTGCTATCAGAGAAAACATGCTCATTTTCTTCATATTTAGAGCTTTTCTCACAACTTGGGATAACCTGAGATTTCCTGCCCTCTTCAGTAACACTGCTATTTCACCCCCTCACTAGGGAGGCTATCCCCAAGCTCCCCATATTGACCGGTGTTTTAGATAGAAGAGTAGTGGGCAGGTGGTAACCTGGAACACAAAGCCTTCTTTTAGACACTTATGTTTTAACCCTGCACTATGTAGTTCTGCAAATGGAAGCCAGGGAGGCTGTGAAAACCTTTTCCTGTAACACTTTCTAAATACTCAAGATTCTTGTATACATTTTGATGACGAGTTCCTATAGCATTAATAGTATCTTATTAAATTACATGAAGATGGCTGGGTTTATATTTTTGCATAATACTCTTCTTGAGACGGACAGCGAGAGTTACTGAAGTACAGTAATCCACATTCTTGGCCCTGTCAGCATCCTCCACTGGCCCAATCTCTCCTTCCCCTTACACAAGGGCCATGATCAAGATTTCACCCTGTCACCCTGCTTCAGAGCTCAAACTGAACAGACCAAGGTGAGCAATGGTCACGAGAGATCTCTCTGTTCCAGGGAACAGTGAAAGTAGTATTGATTAATCCAGAGAAGACCATCATCTTTCTGCAACAAGGCTGCAAGTTGCCTTTTAAGAAGCTTCTCGCAATGTCTTTTGGACATAAAACAGAACATAAAGGTAGAAACGACAGTTGCCAATTGTGATTAAGTAAAATGTTTTTATATTCATATTCCTAAACCCTCACTTGTCAGTGCATCCTCTCAGAGATACCACCTTTCATCTTAGAGGCAGCTACATTTTATCGATGAGCAATACCCAATACAGTATTTTTTAAAGAAGTGTGTATCCCCTGGATAGTTAAGATACTACTGAAGCTCATCAGCATCTACCCTTGTTTTGTCACTGCCTGATCTGTCAAATTACATGCTGCAAGAATGAAAGGAGCAGTACCTTCCCACCTATACTGTATGTTCAGTAGATAATAGGAAGTGCTTGAAGCCATAGGATTGTTCACTTGCATATGTGGTAGAGAACAAGCAGCCTAGGTTACAGGTTCTGCATTCATCCACCTGCAGCAGAGAGCTCGAGCAGATTTCACATCTAATTGTGACGTTTCCTTATCTGCTCAGAAATGTTCCTGAACTACACAGTACCTTTGAATTTTCATCGCTGGCTGAATCTGACAAAACTCTTGGTATCATATCTCTCTTTCACTTATCTTGAGCAGATCTTGTTAGTGCAGATTAGAACTTGTTAAAGATTAATTCTTAAAGCATCCTCAAGCTTTCTTTTCCAACAAAGGAAACATCAATTATAGGCTCACACATAAACTTTGCCCCTATCTTGAATACTTGCTGCCCTTTATAAATCTTAGATTTCTTCCCCTTGTGTGTGTTCAAAGGAGAGATTTTATTGCCTCCAGGGGTTGTTAAACTGATTGCAATACCACGTATTTAGAGCAGTTCAGTGGGAATTAAGCTGGTTCAATGCTGTCAGACCTAGAATATAGCTGTCAAATAGCATTACAAGTAAAACACCCTTGATAAGAAATAATGACCAAATGTCAATCTGGTTTTTTACCAGCAGCACTACAGACTTAGCTTGCCAATGAAAAATGCAATATTTTGCACATTGTAGTAGCTATGCTTTTGTGACGCTTCAGTCTTTCAATTTAGCTTATTTTTAGATGATACAATTTGATCATAAAAACCTATCTCAGATCTACCTTGGATTCAAAGCAGCAGTGCTATAACCTCCTTGCTCTCTACTGAAGAAAAAAAGAAAGGAAAAGGGAAAAAAAAGGAAAAAGAAAAAACACAACACGCAACACATGCATTAAAAATTCATTAATCATATTTCCTAAGTGTTAGTCATGCAGAAGTTAAAACAGCCAATTTGGCTTAGAGCTGATTTATGATGTTACAGCATAAAGGTTCAAATTTTGGATATCTGTAACTTCACACTACAATGCAACCCATTAGGTTCTGTTATTTTTCTGATTTATGGATTGTTGTTTTTTAATTACTACATTATTTACAAAATTACTACATTTCTTATGATTTCTTTTGCAGATCCAAATATTTGTTACTTATATGAAAAACTAACATGCAATAAATCTTTTAATACTTAAATGCTCACTATTCCTATTCCAATACTGAAACACTACTGTAACACTTAAATAAATAAACATTTGTAAATGTTTTTTCACCTGATGATTTTTGACAGTAATAAAAACTTACATTAAATTGTTGACAAAAAGAAATATCAAGACTTAAAAATGTAAAATAAAAACTTTACCTAGACACAACTTAAGACTCATTTATCCAGATGTGATATGGTTCAGAGTAATGTGCCTGAAAACTTGTTTCAGACAAAGTAGAAGATATTTCAAAATGTCTGCTGTAATTTAGAGTCACAGTTTCAGCCAGAATAAGCATTTGTCTGGGATAGATGCAAGAGGAATTATATACAAAGGAAGGACAATGAAATTCTAATGTAATGTCCTTCAAAAAGGCATTTTAAAACCAACTACAGCATACAGTTCCCCAGGAGCCACTGGTAAATGAACAAATAAGAGGGAAAACAAAACATAATCCAAACTCTAAAGCACAGTAAAGACTAAGAATGTGGAAGCCAAATTGTGCTTTCCATGGCACTCAAAGAGGGCCCCTTTGACAGCAGTGAAAGTCCCAACACACGTGATAAAGTTAATGCAATGTTTAAAACAATACTGGTACTTCAACAGAAATCTACAAAAATAATAAAAAAAATAATTAAGAGGAATCCTGTCTCCCAATTTAAACCTGCAAAATACTTTCCATCTCTGACATAAGCAAAGGACAGACATCTTTGTGTTAATTACCTTCAAACTTACACCTATTTTTTCCATTTTATCAACTTTTCCCCTCCATTTTATGAATCCACTGTGAACAAAGCCAAATTAATAGCTATCTGAAGTATAAGTGAAAGAAACTTGCCCACAGCCAAAAGTGTGGCTTTCAAGTATGCATATAGAGGGCAAAGAGGACAATACTGAGGAACTACCCCTAATGTGACAGACTCGATCAGGCTATGCAAAATCTGAACGTTTCAGAGCTGGTGAGCCACAACAAGTCCTTACAAACCTATGCAATTCTCTGTCTTCAGTGAACCTACAAGATACAAAAGCTAACTCTAAAAATAGGCCAGATATTTGAATAAACATTTTTTGGGTTTAGGTTGGTTTTGGGTTTTTTTTGCAAGTATGTTTCAGAATGAGAAATCAGAGTAAAACAGGACTGCTGCCAACTTCAGACCCTGACCTTCCTTATCAACCCAGCGGTTTGAGCTCAAACTGTCCCCTAAACTTGTTGCATACTCATTGTACAGTACTAGGCAATACTAGCACCAGGCAACAGCACTAGCTAAACAGCACAACATTATAATCACTCTAAAAGATAAAATATGTGTTCCAATGTATTTAACGAAGTAAATTCTACTTTTGCATTAATGATCAACATTCATTATTAATGGTTAAAGTACTGCACGGGGTATTCCCTTTTGGATGAATTCTTAAGAATTAACTTACACTTACATTTTTGCTTTAACGCTTTTCCTGTTCCTCTTGTGAAATGTTTACAGCTCACGCACTGATGCTGGAGGAAAAACTGATTTCAAACTCAATGCCATCATTTCAAAACTACACTTAAGGAACCACAGGGGAATGGAGTGTCACCACTGAGTAATATGAATAATTTCACACTGTGAGATAAATGAGGCAAAGATGGGGCATTTATCTAAAAATCAATCCAGAGACACATACAAGACTCCCTTTCATTTTTTCTCCCTTAAGTGAAGTGGGAGATATCAGTGTATGATTTCATTTTATTTCCATTTATACAATTCAGCCTACAGTCTGTAATTATAGATTTTGGCACAAACAAGCACAAGTTTCTCTCTAGTGATGTTGAAAAGCTGTCCTTCAATTGGGTTTGCAAATTTTTTTTTCCCCTGTATTGCAGCTACTTCACAACCAGTTAAACTGTACTGCAGGCAAGGTTCTCTTAAATTTATTTGTATTTTAGTAAATTTTTTTTTCTTAATTGAAAATCTTATATTAGCATTGAAACATTCAAAAAGAGCATCAAACTGATGCATGAAAGTGACAATCACTCTTTAGCTTGATTAAAAACATTTCAATAAAAAATGGTTTGAACTTTACTTAAAAATAGAACTTTGCTGCCCTCTACCTGTCAATTTCCAGACTGTGGGAGAAGATGGAAAAATCCAGTCCCAGCCTTTTCACAGAATACTAAAAAGAGTTCAGAATTCAGCTAAAATTGCATGATCTGTCTTGATAAAGCAGAAAATCCAAGTCAGAATTATTGTCTCTGATTATTGAATTTAAGTGAGAGAATGCTAGAAAACTTTCGGAAATGAAACCAAAAGCAAGCACACAAAAAACCCAAAACAAAACCACAAAAACACAACACACAACACAAACAAACAAAAAGCAAGAACAAACAAACATCCAACCAGCTCTTTTGCTTATGATTGAGCACAGAACACAACCACCATGGGAAGAGCGTCTGCTAAAGGGTTTTAATTATATTCAGCTCAAAGTCACTGCCCTGAAACTCACTCATTTAATCATCTATTGCTGGGGCTACCAGCATGGCTTCCCTTAGGCCAAAGCCACCCCATTTCTTTTAGGTACTGTGTTCAGTGCACGCAGGACAACAGCTATGTTTCTACCTCTGCTTTCTCCCACAGGCGCACACAGCCCCCTTTCCTTTTACAGGCTATATTCCTCAAATATCCTGGATTTGTTTTACTCTGTTATGAAAGGCCAGACCTGCAAAAGAAAGCAGAAGGAATCAGTTCAAGCCCCTCCTTCAGCACATGTTCTTTCTGCTGCACTAAAAAAAGTGTTCAGTATCCATGAGAAATCACTGAAACAAAAGAAATCCTCTCTTCCTTTCTTTCTTTCTTTCATCAGAACTTCAAGGTTCATTTGTGCTAAATACTTCTGACCAGAGAACCAACACAATCATAACAACACTCAAGTCAAACAGTTAATTTAGATGGCAACAGCAAATCCCCAGTAGCCTATCCACCTTCTCCTCTCATTGAAAAGTGGTAAGCGCTTTCAATGAACGCTTCTTATGTCTCCAGTTAGTTCTACAAAATAGGGAGGCTGAGGCGATGTTCTTAATATTATAATGGTTAAAAACAGATAAATCAACTCTTGCTTATATGAAATTAAAAGCTAAGGACATACTTTCCATCCCCTGTTACCTTACCTTCTGGTAGTTGAAGCCATCAGCTAAAAGTAGGCACAGAGGGAATACAATGAAGGTCCACTGCATTTCAATGAAGTCCTAAAATAAGACACTTAGGCTACTTGTACTGCACCGGGTCAAATATCTAGAGTACGTTATTAGCTTGAAAATATAATGCAGTGTTTGCATCTAAGGAATATAAACACATAAGCCAGATCTACTTTGTTAATTCTATTCTTTGAAGTATGAAGTAATGAAGTAAAATGAGGCAAGTATACCTTTTTAGATATACCCCTAATTTAGTCCGCTTCTGAGGGAAGCCCTCCTTCAGATCCAACTGTTATTAAAATGAAGGTATCTGCATGGTGAGCAAAAGTTATCTTTCATCAGGGTTAATGGCAAAAGTTCAGAGAAACAGCTCTTGCTCTGGACAGCTTATAAAGATGTAAAAAGAGCAGAGTGAGAGGGAATGAGAAGGCCTTTTGTCAGACATGGCTAGGTTGCACTCCTTGGCAAAGCTAACAACAGATCAACACTGCTCATCTCAAGATTATACCAGGCTCTTCTGCCTACCACCAAAGAGGATAAAAAGCCTCCAAGAAGTTCACTTGGGATCTCATTTTATTAATCACACTGCTGCACAGAAGCTACACCAGCAGGCTCCATTATAAAGCCTTGAGACAGACAACCAGACTCGTCAATTCTGACGGTGTTGTTTGGTTGGGTTGTTTTTAAACCTTGAATTTGTTTTTAAAGAACAAAAACCAACTTTTTTTTGCTAACATCTCGGGGGTGGTGGGTTGGGGTGGGGAAGATCAAGGCTTTCAAGAAGAACTGAAAACCAGGTAAGTTTCATATGCCACAAAATAATTTTTCAATGGAAACCATGGAGAGCCACTTAGAAGGACTGAAACACTGAACTAGCACCTCTTTTGCTCATGGAAAAGGAATTAAACTGAAGCACCATCTTCAACAGAAGGACACAGGTACAGAGCAGGCATTTTATTTAAAGTCCTGGGGTTAAGTCATGCTAGCAACAAAGTACATGATTCTGTGGTGAGCTCTTGCTCTCAGAATCTCAAAATACTTTCAGCTGCTTTATGAACTTTTACAACTTTCTTATCCAAGTAAGAAGTTTGACAATTACTAAATGAATTTTTACAAGACATCAGAAGTGTTTGGAAGAGCTAAATACAAACTGAGAGCCCTCAACCTCTATTCAGGTATGTCTAAAGCAATATTTCCCTCTTATACCACCATTTATTCCAGGAGGCTTTGGGCGCTCATGCAAACTTGCGTTCTTGTTTTGCACTTCGAGTGTTTTCATTCAGTCACTTAATATAAAAGGTACACTGAAGCTGAATCTGTCTGGATTTAAATGTTCAGTACTATAACTGCATCTGGATTCAAATAGTTTCTAAATTAAAAAATACTAGAAAAAAAGATCAAGAAAAGTTTGAGTTGAAGAAGGGATAAACCCTTTTGCATAGTCTTTCAAACATTCGTACTTGTCTTTCTGTCCATTTTACACTTCCAGCAACATTTATCATTGATGCAAAGGTTGGAAAAAATAGTGAATGAACAACTAGAGGAAGGAGGAGAAGAAATCAGTTCCTGTATAGAACATCCTTACCACTTGGATGAGAACATGAGTGGTAAAACAAATGCGATATGGGAAGAAGGAATCAGAAAGGCAAAAGGGAAAAAATAAGTCCATCTCAATTTGCAATACTGAACATCAAGCTAAGAGCTAAGAACTGGTTAACACAGCTAATAGGTAGAAAAAATTATTACTACAATAAGGGTACCATTATAGCACCATCCACAAGCTCAAGACACAAAAGATTCTGAATAAAGCAAAAGAGAAAGTGAAAAGATAATACCCTACCAAAGACGTAGAATTTATCTGCCCCTGATTTTGCCGTGTTCCCTCAGCATACTTCCAGGGAAATTGAGGAAGATTTATGACATGGATGAGAATTAGTAGCAAAGGGTACAGCATCTAGAAAAAATATCAAGCAAAATTCACATTCTGACAGTCACAACTTCTGTAAAGAAGGAAGTTGTTGGTTTCTGCTTGAAGTAAACCTTTTCAAGAACAAAGCTTTCACAAAAAAATCCTGCTGCATTTAAAACTTCCTGTGCTAACTGATATCTTTTACCTTTTGAACACCATCTTATTTTTGAAATGCTTGTTGACTTTTTGAAACCCATTCTGAACCATAAAGAAAAAATTAATTTATATGATTCCATATTAAATTTGGGCAACTGAGTCCTTTTTTTAAAAAAAAAACAAAAACAAAACCAACAACAAAACACCAAAACAACAACTAAAACAAACCAAAAAACCAAAACCAGATTCTCTATGGACAGAGACACTTAAACTTTAAACAGGGTTTTCTCTCTGCCTTCCTGAATTCCCACCTGGGGAAGGACAGGCTAAAGGCCATGTATGTAGAACTGTCTTTACAAGGGAGACCAAAATCCAAGTCAAACATGACTTCAGATTTCCATTCATTTGTTCCCTGTAAGTTATTCTTGTTTCTTCTGACAGATTAGTATTCCATTATCTTTCTGGAGAAGTTGGAGAGAAGAATATATGTTCTTGAAAACACACACAAACTGATGTGAAATTACAGATTACATGCAAAATAGTTTTGTTCCACTAAGGTTCAATCTTCTCTTTATGGATTAGCTTTTACAAAGCATGTATGGAATTGTATTTCTACAGCACTAGAACTACCAGTTTTGTAAGAGTAGTGTTGCTCAAGTGTCCAACACTTGATCTTACTCAAACAAGCTGGGTGCTGCCCTGGCCCTAGCCATGTTGCTGTCAAAGGAAACTTAGCCACTGGCCTCAATGCAGTGGGTACTTAGCACAGAGCGTAGTACTCTTATCAAACATGCAACTGTTGTTTTCCACATACTGAATATATTTTTCTGGCAAATAGCAAGTCACTAAACTGAAGCAGTTTAATCTCCTTTAATGCCGCTGCAGAAAATAAAATTAGTCTGACAATTGTGTCAGCATTAAAACTGCTTGGATAAGCCAAGTATAATCAAAGGCTGATAGAATGTGTGTAACACCTTGCATTTAAAAATAGCCCTTTACACTTCATTAAACTCAAGGTTTAAAACAGATGACGGAGGTTTATGAGAAAATGAGTACTAGCTTTCAAACAGATCCTTTCTAAATTATTTATAGTTAAAATATATGTCAATGCTGCCATACAGACATGAAAGTTGCAAAAATAATATAGCTGAAGTGAATACACCTAGAGATTACAAGGAGATTGCAAAGTCTGTAGGGCAGGGATCATCTTCTGTCTGTACTCTGAAATGCCTGCCAGGCTTTTGGGTGGTGTGAAAACACTGCATATAAAGTAACATTTTCATGAGGCATATGTAGCATAAAGGTCAGTCAATCAATCACATTTTTCAAACTACGTCTTTCTGTTACAACGTGAACATTGTTATTTCACAAGAGTATTTCAAAACCAGCTGTTATTTTAAAAAGTCAGTGTTGTAATTCTCATCAAATTCAATAAAAAGCCAGGAAATCCCTGGAATTAGAAAACCTATACAGCTGTCCTCTTATCCATGTGACACAGAAATGTAGATTGTGACTGCATTGTGCATCTCTGAGCAGTGAACGCAGCTTTACAAGGTGCTTAGATTGAGTCTATTTCTTCTCACTTAAAGTTACATTATGTTAGACTTAAGGCATGCTTTATTTACATGCATTCAATCTCTAGTGGGAGTTTATATACTGTGCACTGGATAATTCTCTAAGTGAACAACAGTCCAGCATCAACAAGAGCTTCATGCAGAATACAAATAGAAAGCATTAGCCGACTACCTCCCAGGGACAGTGAGTTCCCCAGGCTTACGTTGGGGATGAGGATTGGTCGATCTGTTCACCCTCAGGGGCTGTCTGGAATTATAGATCAGGGACCTTATTGTCATACCGCAGCTGCTGCACAAAGCCACTAGAAGAAAGGAGATTTACGAGTATTTCAGCAGCACTGAACAAGGGATACAGAAGCTATACAACTGGGAGTACAGTGGCTCTAAATCTGTAGGCATTATGCAAAAAGAAAATGCAGAGTTCGGCGTCAAGGGAGCTCTCCCAGAGCAATAGGACATCTTTGTAAATTCTCTAAAGAATAAATTTAACAGTTATTAAAAGAACAACACCCTGTTGTTGCAGTCACTGAACTTTACATCACAAGGAAAGATGCAAGGGATTTTCAGAAAGACATCTGTCATTTAACAGTGACAGTGACCTCAGCACTGACATGCAATTCAAATCCCCAGTGATGGAAACAAATTAACCCCTTGGTACACGGTGGGTTGAGAACTCCAGCTTCAGGACTGCTGCACACTGTAACAACACAGGCTATAGAAGGCTTTACCTTCAGACAAGTAGTAGACGGAATGAGGTATATTTTTAAAATTGTAATTGCTGTACATAAACACATGACATTTAGCATCACGCTGCTGACAGTCTTCAAAAGGTGCAAAGGAATTTCAGTGGCAGAAATAAACTCTTCACTGAAAAACATTTATAACAGTTTTCCTACTTGCGTGCACAGTCCTTAAATACAAACATCTTTCACATATATCCATTTCATATGACAGTCCTATTTTAACCAAGCAGGTATTCAAGTTCGTCTGATTCAGAACTGGGACATCTAGAAATCCTGTGTAGTCCTTTCACTACGAACTGATACCATATCAGCCTGCAATGTGACCTGACCCTAAGTCCTATACATAGTCCTAAGAAAGCCTAAAGAGAAATACAGAATCTGTCCATATGTTCTAGATACTCACTAATGTCTGCAGGGCAAAAAGACAAATCATAGAGATTACTCCATCCCATTGACTCCAGTAGCCCCAGTGACACCTATGGGGAGTAGAACTGGACAAGCTCTAAGGATTAATACAGCAAGACCTTCAGCCCCGATTGACCTCACCTCCCATTCTGTGCATTTCCACATAAAGAAGTTGCACAAGACAAGACAAAAAAGTATCCCTCCTTCTGGGAAGGGCACCATACTCATTACCAGACAAACCTTCACAGCTAAGGCAGGCAACTACATCTATCCAATGCTGAACTCTACTGTAGAAAATGCTACCAATTATTGATTGGGAAAGCTTGCTCCCTCCTCCACAGAAT
Organism: Actenoides hombroni; assembly: GCA_024336885.1. Classification (NCBI taxonomy): domain Eukaryota; kingdom Metazoa; phylum Chordata; class Aves; order Coraciiformes; family Alcedinidae; genus Actenoides; species Actenoides hombroni. The sequence goes on from WUAM01000280.1 coordinate 3,938,068, forward strand.
CAACTGCACTTCTTGAACACTGACTTAGCCTCACAACACCTGAACTGACTATTCACTTTTTCCAAAGAAAAACACAGAAAAGAGACACGTAGTGGGAAACTTATGGTTGAGTCTGGCAGAGAACTCCACTTTCCTAACTTTACAGCTTCATCAATCTTCTGAGTGAGGAGATGCCAATGTAACATTACAGACAGCTTAGTAGTTAATAAGATTGTTCCTCCCCAACCTGCTGCCCCTTTTGAAGTTGTTTACTATGGCATTTAACAAGTGTGTTATTTCTCACTAACAGAAACAAAAAGTTACAGTGACAGACACAAAGGCTGAAAAACTGGGCAATGCCATATGGAGCCTATACACCATACCAATGAAATCAGCTTTAGGCTTTTAAAATAAAATGTGGTAGAGATTGCGTAAGATTCTGCTGAGGGGGTGTGAAAATGTACAAAGACACTTCCCCTTGTTATTTGTTAAAAATTCACCCTTGTCTGAATAATAACAGTTAAAGTAAATTAGCTTTCTAAAATACAGATTCTAGCTCAAGAAAAAATGTTCAGTCAGCTAACAAAATACAGCTGATGTGACCTAAGGTGGCTACATATTAGTGGTCCTCTCCAGCCTCATAAATCTATGGCCTTAACAGAGTAGGCAACTGTACTCCAGGTAAACAGTGACAGTGTGCTAACCAAACTGGTCTGCCATCGCTGTGCCCTCCCTCAGAGCAATTCACTTCCATATAGATGCCTTTAACAGACCAAAATGTTCAGACAGTATAAAGCACATATAGATCTTAAGGCACCTGGAAATTGTCCTGCTGCCCCACATGTAGTTGCAGCTACATGCTTATCTTAGCTATGCACTGGGATATTCAAACAGGCTCCAACACGGTTCAGTCATGTCAGTATGAACAGAGGAAGACTGATTTACAGGTACTCTTGAAGGAACCTTACCAATTGATGGTTTACTGATATAGCAACCTTACAGACTGATAACAAAAGGATCTGGACCACAACATTATCAGCTGGTGATGAAGGACATCTATCTAGGACCTTTCTGAAGAGAGAAGATTGAAAAGCATTGTACATTCACCACGATGCTCTTTTCTAATTGGAGCACATTGACACTGGTAGCTCCCTAGTCCACACAGCTGTTCTGCTGTTAAAAATCTTTGACAAATATTCATTTAAATATGCAGTAGGTCATACTTATTCACAATGTATGCATCCCTCCTGCCACCATATTACCCATTCTTAGCTTTTTTTTGTACTCCACAAAAGCTTCCAACATTCTTGGCTTACCTTCACAGCTTTGGGTATATAGAAAACCCTACAGACACAGAAACAGTTTGGAATAAGTGTTCTAGAGTCCACAAAGGAAGAAGTATGGGGTAAGAAAGAGTGAAGATGACAAGTCTTCATAAAAAGAACAGGCACATTCGATGTGAAGACTCAAATGTTTGACCTGCAGGGGACCACAAAAGTAAGCAGGTTATTTATGCTTTGTTCTCCCATAACACTTCGTATTCTTCAATTCTGGAGAAGAATAAAAAAAAATAAAAATAAATAAAAAAAAAAGAAACAAAAGAAAAAAGAAAAAGAAACAACAACCGTTCTTCTGCATACAGGCAGAACTTTTGTTTTAAATCAGAATCACAGGATAGTAAGGGGTCTTGGGGTCTTGTTAAGAAGACTTCTCTTTTATGTTTTTGCCTCAGCAGATTTTGATGCTCCAGTTCACCCTCCAGGTATTTATTCCTTTTCCTGTGGGCATCAGCTTTGAAGTATCAAAGGATGAGATGAGGAAAGTTTAGATTTGTAGAATAAGATCAGAAGTGCTTTTGTTTTAGATGTTGGACTTGAGTTTATATACATTTTTATTTATACAGAAAGGCTTACTCTTTGGCTAGCTGTGTTTAAAACCAGTTAAATCTGTTTAAAGACAGCTGAATTGAGCTGAAGGACTTAGTAAAATTATAGTTATTTAAAAGCAAGTACAATATCGTAAGCTAAAAAGAGGAAAATATTAGAAATTAAATTAAAAACTAATTTAACAGTCTGTTTTAATTCACATATTTAACAGATGATATGTTATTCATATTTATACTTAACACAGCACATTGCTAACAAACCTGATGTATAATTTCAACCCTCTCACATGATATGAGGGACTTCCTTGCAGGCTCTAGACCCATGAGTACATGGGACTTACCAAGCCTTTCCTTGTTTTAAGTTGGGAGGAAGCAACTGGGACAGACCCAACTCTCTGCCGGTTATGGGCATTCCTTACAATAAAGTTTCTCCCTACAATCTAAAAGCTGAGTGGGTGAGGACTTCATTTAGTGGATGGATAGGATAACCACTTGAAGAAAAGCTCTGGATCCTTTATTTTAGTGCTGCTTAAAAAGAGGAGGCATTCCAGCATCTGAAAAAATAATGGAAGATTAAATTGGCATTTTAAGCAAAGCTTGGTAGTGTTTTCTAGAAGTCTGTTGGCAGAAGACAGCAAGAAAATGTATAGCTATTTCAGCAAGTTAAAAAATGATTTTATTTCTTCTTAAACTGAAAGCAATACAGGAAAAGCCAAAGCAAGAGAATCTAATTCAATCCTTTGTGTAGCATGAAAACAAGCTAAATATTATAGTATTTCAGAAAGCTGAAAACCAATTTAAAGTTATTCTTAACTGTAAATACAGTTAAAGCCAGAGCAAGAGAATCTACAGGCTCATTTCAATCCTTTGCATGGCGTGAAAACAAGCCAAATGTTACATGGGTGTGATGCTAACTGTTCTAGAGTTACACTGCATAGCAAAAACCAGTTGTACATGTAAAGTACACATGCTGGTCTGCAATACACGTTAGAACACACGCATGTAGTAGCTATTCAGTATGTGTCAGTTGCACGGATTAGTGCCTACATCTTTCTACTGTACTGTACTCACTGTCTTGTGGGTTCAACCCTAAGTAAGTGAAACAAAAACCACGCCAAAAAAACCCCAAAACAGCTATTTTGTTTTAATACTTCTCAGAGCAAAAAAAACCCAAAACTGAAGAATTCTAGCTCCAGAAAGAGGGAGTTGGAACATGAGACAAGTTGAGTGTATTTCTTCAGCACAACTATGAAACAACACACCATTAAGCAGTATCCTGCAAAAGATTAAAAATGCAGCAAGGTACATCCAACAGAAATAAAACAGCAATAGTGTCACTGTGCAAGTAAAAGCCTTGCAATTCTTGTATGAGTAAATCCTCACCTGAAACATTCCATGCAGTTTTGGCTACTCAGGTCAGAGATACCACACCTCCTCTGTTGATTCCACTCAGGACAGTAAAAAAAGAGGTCATGCACTGGAACAGGATTATGGAAAGATCTTGCCTGTAATCTAGGACAACGTTGTTTATTCCCCTGACGTGTTTTTAAGCAACCTGAAATACTTGTCACCTAATGTCACTTCTTTACCAACGGCAAAATTCCTTATCAGATCTCTCAATATTGCTTCCAGGATAGGACCCACCCAGCTGCCTAAACTCCATCCAACTGCTTTTCCCTAATCAACCAAGAAACAGCAACAAGTCACCACCTAGAGCATGAACCATCAAAAGCTGCATTTGAAGCCCAGTCTTCCACTGCCCTTTTGTTTAGTTAACCTGGTCTTTAGGAATGGGGGATACAACTATGTTCTCCAGTTGTTTGTGGTTTTATAAACCTGTATCACTTGGGATAGTCAAGATCCCAAGAAGGTTCTTTAGAAAAGTATCTAGGGAAAGGCATGTGTTACTCCAGCCACTTATAAACACTTAGGAAGTTGACAGCACATAGCTAGTCTTTGGTGAATGCAAAGTAAAGTGGAAAGGTCTCTTCACAGAGATGTGTAAATAAATATACCTGTATATTCTGTCAGGCACCTTCATCCAGAACTGCCTAAAACTGGGGCCTTTATTTGTGAGGTTCTGAAACAAACAACTGCAGTCTCCACTCAGTTTGGAATAACTGGGGCAGGGGGCGCATATCATACCTGAAACGTGTGTCATCTGGCATAGGCAACCATGGCTCCCTCTGAAATTATTTCCATATTTTGTTACTGATGTAAGAATTTAATTTAATGGGATGAAAGATTAGCTACAAAAGGCACCCATGGACTCCAAAGTTCCTTCTAAGCCTACAGAAAAAGTATAATTTTGTCCACTATAACAAGCAGTTCCCTTGCTTCCTCCAAATCTGTAATCTAAATTATCATTTAACATACTTTATAGGTGAGAATACCAGTATATACAAGTCAATTATGTATTGCAGATTACCAGTGAAGTCAAGAATGCTTATAGTTCAAAGATCAAGAATGTCACAGTGGATAAAACTACTGCATCAAAGGAAATAAAGGTACTGAGATCTTTGTTAGAAGGACTTAGCTGCTTAGAAGCAACTTTATTCTCTCCAACTAGTAAAGTCATAGACAAAGACAAAAGACCCACCACTTGCAGAAAACTGGGCAGCATCTTAGTTCTCTTAACTACTTCAAACAAGTCCTCATGCTAAAGCTCTTGCCAGTTTCTAAAACACTGATACAGTTATTATTAAGTTGTCTGGGAAGAGATCAGCATCTTCCTTTTGCAGGGCAAGAGATCAGCATCTTCCTCTTGCAGGGCAAGAGATCTACAAATGGAACACAGAGTAGAGTGATCAGCTTGTAAGGCAAGAGGGGAGATTACACCTTAAAAGTAATGTGAATATGAATCTTAAACCTAGCCTCAAGCAAGAACTGGAAAATGAATGTTTAGAGATCTAGAGAGCACTTCGTTATTTTAAGCTTACATACATGCAGGCTTAACACATCTTTTGACCAATTTATGCTAACTTTTAGTTCCAAGCTAACCCACTAATAGGTACAACAATCAAGTCTACAGCATATTAGGTTTTTTTTTCAAATGGAAAAACGTAAGCCACATAGAAAACAAGAAGTCAAGGCACTAAACTTGGTTTTCTCTCTCTTTCCTCACAATGTTGTATTTTCTGCTCTCCAAGCTATGCTAAAAGGCAACAGCTAAATGACTACAATACACAGTATTCTTCAAACCTCACTGCTACTACACATTCTGGTGGCCTCATATACCAATCAATATTCCATCACAATTCATGAACACTTTTCCCCAGTTCTACAACAGATGACTGAAAAAGCAAATTGGTTAGAAGCATTTTAATTCTATCTAACCTCTGCCCGCCCCCCCCTGCATACAGCAACAGCTACAAATTAACACAAAAGTTCTCCAAAAGAAAGGTGCACAAATTATATACGATAAGATTTTGAAAAACAAACAAACATAAAGTCCCCATAATGACCACAAGAGATAGTACAGTTACTTCTGTCAAGTTACCACACTTAGGGAAAAATTACGCAAATTACCTCAGCTGTACTTAGAAATAGTTAAATCAGACATTTCCAGTCAAAAGCTAGGTGAGAAGGAACTGTGGGGAAAAAAAAACCCCAACAATTGTACTTATACATAATTTCTAAAATAGACAACAGTGCACTGGATGAAAATATACTGAAAACATGCTTCCCCATAGGCACACTAGGAAGGCTAAAGTGCTTATCTGTCCTGGTATTGCAGTCCGAGTACGTCAAATATCAGCAATAAACAACATGAGTCACTGAGATGCAACTACAAATTTTAAATAATTTCAAATCATAGTACCAATTAAGATTTGAGTAGAAACTAATTTGTCAGTCACCATTGGGAAATACTTAACTATAGACACTTTAAACAGTAACATTTCTGAAGTGTTTTATTGCTACAAACTGGTACATCTTATCACAAAAAGCTACAAGGCATATTATAACACATACTCTATTATACAGAGTGCAATGCAGTCCCCAAAACAGCCACACTCAACAGCGTCATTTTTGAAGGTACTAACTCTGTACTAAGAGGTAAATATGATATGCTTATGCCATACAGCATTTTAAATATTTACCCCACAGACCCGCCTTTCTTTTCAAATGATTAGACCAAAAATTATTATTATATCCAACTTTCAATACACACACCAAAAAATAGGATGCTTAAAAAAATATACAACACAATGTTTAATCAGCTTTAACAGTCAATTTTCTATAAAAAGCTCAACTAAAATAGTCTTAATTTCATTTTAAACAAAATCAGAAACACGGAGGAATTATATAAACAAGTTCTCCACAGAATGGAATGCATGCATACGGTGGGGAATCTTCCACTTCATTTGAGACTACTAAAAAGTCTTAGCCACTTTAGAGCAGATATTAAAAGCTGGTTTGCCCCCCCCCAATATATTTTCATTCTCTTGCACTTAGTTATCTTCAGTGTGGTCTAAAGTGAAGTCAGTTTGTTCTTCAGTTTCTTCTTCTTCCTCTTCCTCCTCTTCCTCCTCACCCTCAGCTGGCTCATCAGCTTTGTCCTCCTCTTCTGTCTGTTGCTCCTGAGCTTGATCATTAATTTCAAAAGGATTTTCACCCTGAAGCAGAAGATTGAAAACAAACACTTTGATATTTATTTCTAATATAAAATAACATAATATTTATTTCAGTGAATGAAAAGGGCAGCTACTAAGAAATGCTGTTTTATACAGCTTTTTAAATAGGGTGTTGGGTTTTTTCCCAGCAGAAAATAAAACTAGATTCAATTTAAAATTAGGGATGCCTCATTTCTATATACACTGGACCCTGAGATCCCAATAAACTGTTTTAATTAAAGCAGAAATGGCATTGGGAAAAAGCTTAAGTAAGCTACACAAACTTCAGTTTAACTTCAACATTAAATTACATTCATCATTAAAATTACATGGTTAAGTTTCAATATGTTTTTTATTAATAACTACAGCTGCTTCCTTTTTCCCCCACAATTAATATGAAATCTGAAGAGTTTCCTTCTGGTTTTCCTTATTTACAGTCTTTATTCACTCTAAATAATTCTACCAAAAATGCAAACTCTTCAGTAAACAAAAAAGAAATCTAAAATTAATTACATTGACTAGCCTGAAAATACATTCCATTGCTGATCCAGAAAAAAATACCAAGCAGATTTCTCAGACAGTATTTTCTATACTTCAGCATTCTAGTTTCACATTTTCTCTATTTCATACAATAATTCAGTACAAGACATACCTCAACTTGTTTCAGGTGTTTAATAACTACAAATAATCAATAAACAAAAAAGAATAACAACATGAGGTATTGGGAGTTCCTTTGCTAAAGCTTCTTTCACATTCAAACACCCGACAGAGCAAGTCTGACGTAAACAGATGAGACCAATCACTACCTACTGTAGGACTGGAATTTCAAGAAAAGAAAAGATGATCCAGAAGAAAAACTGAGTACTAGGCTCCTTCTTTTTTTGCTTAAGTATTTTTACTTCAGTTACATTTTTCAGATAGGGTTTTCCAAATCACTGACAAATTAGAAAGCTATAAAAACATTTACCAAAAGTCACAAAAAAAAAAAAAAGTTGGCTTGTTATACTAAAAAAACCAAACCAACCAACCCTAAACAAACAGACAAAAACCAAAACAAACCACGTAGGCATAAACTCAGATTTGAAGAATAACCCAAAGAAAGCAGGATTCTCTGAGACCATGCTATTTCAAGTCCCAGGGTAATTTTATGTACACACGTTGTAATGTCCAGCATATAGCACTTCGATGGTAATGTCTATTGAACCCAAACAACTCATAACCTATTCAAAGGCACAGCTGCCACATAGCAAACCCATGAATAAAGCTGTATTTAAACTTCTTTAGGATACTAAGTTTGGCTTTTTTACAAGTAGATTCTCACAGGTAAGGGTCACGTACATAGAAAGCTGGTATTGTAACTTATCTGAGCCCTAAGAAAACAAGAAAATGCCACATCTCAGTTAAAATTCATGCCACTTTTGGATGATGCACTACTGCTGCCAAGTACCATGGGACTACAGAACAGCATGGACTATTTCACTGAGGATCTATGTGTCAAACATTGAAACACCAAAAATATTTAACTCAGTAAATTGTTTCATGGCGGGGGGTGGGTGTGGAACAGGGAAAAGCGAGGGCCCAAACCAATTCAAATCCAACATCAATGGAAAGCATTGTGACCTCATAAGATCTAAGAATCTTATTAATGTTTATAACAATAAATATCTGCAGGGTGGGTGTCAAGGAGAAGGGGCCAGTCTCTTTTCAGTGGTGCCCTGGGATAGGACGAGAGGTAATGGCAGCAAGGTGAAACACAGGAAGTTCCACCTCAATGTGAGGAAAAACTTCTTCCCTGTGAGAGTGACAGAGCCTGGAACAGGCTGCCCAGAGAGGCTGTGGAGTCTCCTTCTCCGGAGACTTTCAAGACCCGCCTGGATCTGTTCCTGTGTGGCCTGCCCTGGGTGTTCCTGCGCTGGCAGGGAGGTTGGACATGATGATCTCCAGAGGTCCCTTTCAACCTCTACCATTCTATGATAAATAAAAATAAATAAATAAATGAGAATCCAAACCTTAATTCAATAAGGATTAGTGCAACTCCCCAAAATTCTACTAATCTACTTCACATTTATTACAGAAGTGTGAAAGACCTCCTGACTGCAAGGCTTCTAAATGCCATTTTCCTTTGGTTTTCTATCACATTGGGGTACAGGAATAAGGATTTCCAGAGACTGACGGAAAAAAAAGCGAATTTCTGAGTTAAGAATTCTCCACCTGGTTACCTTTAAATACATGCTCATCATTAGCCATTACTATGAGAAGACAGGTATAGGAAGAGTTTCATATGGCCTAATAGAGAGCACTGATTCCTAGCAAAAGAGAACTAAAGGTGGCCTTTCTCTGTAAACGATTCACAAGTATATCAGAAGCCCTTTTATAAGTCTGACACAAAAGGAAAGATTAAAATCCTCTCATGTCTAGGCTAGGCACGATAGGAATTGTAGTTAAAGAATGTACTTCTGAAAGGACTATTTCCACACTCCTGCAGACAACTTCAGACAAGCTAGAAAAAATTGTTACTTTCATTCACAGTATGCCTCTTCCGGCTAACCTAGCAGAACTGGATTCAGCACTCTACTTCTGGCTGAACAGATCTCTATACAACAATAACAAAAGAAAAAATAAAATTAAGTTGTTATCCCCAACTGCTTTTTCAGAGAAAAATGCACTTTTCAAGTTTTCAAACTAAGGAAAAAGTTACAGCCCTCAAGGGAAAGATCTTAACGACTGCACTCTTTTCCAGTGATGTAGCATCAGAGACATCCAGCACAGCATGCAGAGCCAATTTTGATGCTAGTTGATTTTGACAGTCACACTGGTCCCATCTTCCCAGTTGGCTTTAAAAAGCAAAATAAAAAACCCCAGAAAACAAGAACATGGGCACACCACTGAACTGCTGCAGTGACACTTTATGATGCTTACAGAGCATAAAAACACAAGCAGATAAGTAGTTTATTCCCAAGAGATGCATTCTTTGGGTTCCCTGTCTCCAGAATATTTAAATTGCAGAGAAAACTCTAGAGTGTGAACTGATACTCAGAACAAAAGCTTCAAGATTCAAATGTCTCCAGAAACCACTCTCTCTATCTATTTATAACAGGTCTCACAAACCTGACCCAAAAAGATACCAAAGTCTTCCTAACTAACCTGGTACTTTAGAATGTCTTCACTAATACACATGATCAAACAGTCCTGGGATTGAGTGATAAAAGCCACCAACCACTGTGATGCTTCTCTTCAGCAATATCCAAGTAGCTTTTAATCATAGATGTGGTTCTACCTAGGAAGTTTTTCTAAATGGTCCACAATTAGAGAGAGATGGTCATGACTTCTTCAAGTAAGAACTTTCTGCCTGAGAAACAAGATGGGTCTTTTTATCTCCTTATTATAAAGGGACTTGCTGCAGATTCATAAAACTTCTAGGATGGCTGCTACAGAGTGGCCAGTAGGTGGGTTGTTGTAGACTTCCCCCCTTCCCCTGCTCTTTACAATATGGATATAGGAGAATGAGGAGAAAGGAAGAACTTTTAAAATCCAGGGAGTACATTGAAAGTATAAAAGGGTACCACACAAGACCAACACCAGGAAAACAGAAGGCTCTTTAAAAGAATGGCCAAGGTAATAAACAATCCTTTCAAGGTTCTTTGATTAATGTTTCTATGGCAAAGATATCAAACAAGATATTAAAAAGAAAGGTTCCCTGCATACAAAGGACAGGAAGCAAACAACACGCTGTTAATTTAAGCACTGAATTGGATTTTCAATTATAGAAATTAAAAAAAAAAAAAAAAAGGAATGCTATAGTGTAAAAAAAATAGTTACCCGCATTATTAAGATCATAAAGGTCACATACATGTTTTGACAACTGAAAATCTCAGTTCTGGTACAGTAATTTTCCAGAAACTGGAAACAGCAATGCAGACACAAGCTCCAAAGCAGCAATACAGGGAGCAGAAAAGACATGATAGTCCTAGCAGTGGGGTCCAGCAGTAGATAGAATTATTCCAATAATAATAGATCCAAAGAAGTTCCATTAGTAAATTAAGAAGGCCATGTTGAAGAAACACTGTTCACCATTATCATCCTTGTTACTCTCATCATTAGCTGTGGCCACTAACAACTGCTGTGAAGTTCAATCTGCAACTTTGTTTTTTCCTTTCCCTTTGCAACTCTAATCACTGACCAGGATCCTAACAAAGATCAGAGCCTTCATAGAACACCAGGAGCTCTTATAAAGCCACATTTGCTCAAGCTGACTTCTGTAGAGCTGGGACACGACTTCCAAGCAGCTTGAAACAAACCAAAAAACTCTCACACAACACGTGAGTAATTATTTTAAGCTAACTCCACGTAGATCGTTCCATTTTTAGTGGACACGACAGACACCTTTACCATGTTAAAAAAAAATAAATTAAAAACACACACAGGAAGCCACACAACCTTGACTCAGTGAAATTTACCAGGAGTAATTTAACATTTACACTTTTGCTACAGTTGAGGTGCCCAAGCCTACAGAACCAGCTGAAAGATTTATGTTCAAGTATGCACGCACAGGTAAATACTACTAAGTTTGTATCTATTTCTTAAGACGACGACTTCGCAGTGGAATTTGAAAATCTAAAATGAGTTCATATTTTGAAATTGTAAGTTTATTTAAAATGGGCACATCTATTTGCCCGCTTTCCTTCTGCACACACAGCAACCAATGTGGGGAGCAGCCTCTTGTTGGAAAGATTAAATCAAAGGGCTGAAGAGATTTTCAGTTAAGCACTGGGTAGAGCAGTAAGTCCCAGGTAAAATGGCATTTTACTCAAAAGAAGTGGTCAAGGTGTCCCAAGTGAGATAGCAGTTACTCCAAGTGATGATTGGCAAGTTTCCACTCCCCTTTCGACCAGTTTCCCACTAGGGGGCTGTACAGGACAACACACAGGGATACCAGGCCACAAGGAACACCAGAAGAGACAGCTGGAAATACATCCAGATATTCCAGGCTGCAGTATCTGGTCATTTGCTACCTTTTCTTAACAGACACAGAACACCTGTCTGAAACCATACAGAACTTTGCACAACGTGACTAATTTGACATTTTAAATCACAATTAACTTCTGCATTGGCTCATACCTTGTCCTACTTTTGCAACACAGTACTGCTGTGTCTGAAAGAGTCTATTGTTTGAGATCTAGCAAAAGAATCAACCAATTAAAAGTAACTACCAGAAGTAGCTACCAGTACTACAGAAAAAGTCACTGCACTGGCCCAGAAGAAAAAAAAACCAAACAAAAAACAAAAACCCCATCAAAATACATTCTGCTAAAATGAATTCACACGTGTTTCTCAGGCCATGAACCTGCAGCACAGGCTGTCGTGCCTTTTAAATTATCTGATCACAACAACTGCTGTTGTAAGCTTTCATTTTTTGTATGCTGCCATAAATCCTAGAACTTCTGTTGAATAAAAGCATCTAGAGTAGTGTGTGCAATGTACTTCAGTACAAAGCCACACACTGACGCCTTTGCTTCTAACGTTAAAGACCGATGCACTGGTAAAGTGTTTTGTGCTCTGAAGTTAATATTACATATAGAGTTAAAGACATTGATTATGCTTTCCTAAAGCTTGATTTATTTTTTTTTAAGAGCATCTAATTAAAAATTGACTAAATAAACATATGAATGGTAAACCAGAACCAAAAGCTGGTAAATCTGAAGGTGGTCATTTTTTTCTGCAAAGTTATCCAAGAAAATGATCTGAGACTGGCAAAATAAGTTAGAAATACATTTAATCTGTGAGCGACCTAGAAGGCAGAGACAGAAGACAGAGCACTGAAGTTAAACTCCATCAGCATGAAGGAAATAGTGGTAAAGCAAACACAGCAAACATTACAGATGACTCTTTTCCATTTGCTTCTTACCTTCACATACAGCTCGTATCGTGCCTTGACTATAGGATTATTCAAGATACTGGTGGCAGTAAGAACACTCTCCCTTTTTATTTGTTCTCTGTAGGCCTAGGAAGCAAATTTTATGGTAAATAATCATCATAAACCTATTACAACTGTCACGCAAATCTGAATTCATGGTCAGTTTCTGTAAGTAAAATAATGAACATATTGTAGCATGAAATGCTCATTCTTACCATTTAAGTTCAAACCACATAATAAGCTCAGTTGATTTTGGTAGTGTTTATAGCTTGTTGCTTTAGCCGGATCAGAAGATATGGCCATGTCTTGCCTGTATAAAGAAATACAGCCACACACCTCTCTACAACCACAGTTACCTGTTCTCACCTACAGATAACACGCATGATCTTCCTTCACAGCCTAACACTGCTGAAGATGTCCCTGCTTTTTGCAGGTGGGTTGGACTAGATGACCTTTAAAGGTGCCTTCCAATCCAAACTACGTTATGATTCTATGATACTCATAATTACAGAAGCTCATATATAAATATCACATTACTTTGTCAATCTTGCTTACTATAACAAATGGTTTTTTCCTATCACGCTACTCTCAACCCTTCTATCAACCTGAAAAGTATAACATTACAGACTGTCACAGAGACCACTACCGTACTGCTGTTAATTCTAAACTCCTCTCACTTTTCTGTCATTCATCTAGTGGCCATCGCAGCCCTAATCCTTGACATTAAATCAAAAAAATGATAGCCAAGAAAAAAGTAAGCTGCCAGTTTTGTTACCTTGATGGAAACATATGTATTATGTTTTGCAATTTGAACAACAGATCTTTACAACACTTAATAGTAGTAAAAAAACCAAACAAACAACAACAAAAAACCCACAAAAAAACAGAGTTCCCATAATATAAGAAAGTCATTCCTAGTAACCTTCTCAGGACTACACTGCTATCACCAATTAAGCACACCATCATTTCATTAACTGGGGGTAGTTAAGCACTAGCTACTTCACGAGACTTGTTTACAAAGTGTAACCAGGACATTCTAGCTTTCTACAGAACAAGTAATACCAATAAGAACACAGAAATTATTTGCACCAAGTACCATAACACTTCTCACCTACTATTAGATCATGTTTGGTTTGGGGTTTTTTTTAAATAATATGTCATATCTTACTTGTTTTCCTTTTGTGTGATCAGGAGATTTTAAGTGCTGCTGAACAGAACTGTGTAGTGCAGGAACATACACACTGCAAGCACTGCAGTGAACAGTCTCAACTTTCATCATATGGTCATCAGCAGTAACCCCTGTCAAAGAAGATGCAACAAATTAGTAACAAAATCTGTTATGCTAAGAAGAGGGGAAGAGGGCACTGGTTGCTTTATACTGGAAAATTAGAGCTCTTGTTTGTTAAACAGGTCAAATTGAACCACAGGGGAATATACACCCAAATGCAGGCATCAAAATTAGGCTCTCTGAAAGCAATGTTGAAGAAGGAAGTTTTTTCACTTGGATACTTCATATCCTTCTCTCCATGGACTATGTATAAGACCTAGGCACTTAGGTTTGCTGTCTCAGGTTATGATATACAAACACCTAACTGCCTAATAGAGGAAAATAAAAATGATACAAATGATACAACAATCAAATTGAACTATTTAATGTACAAAAATACCATCTACTTAAAATCAACATGAACTAATAGCCTTAATAATGCATATTTTGATACAAGAAACAAGGCTTCACCAAAGCAGCTGGATCTACTTTACCCCTCATACGAACAACTCCATTATTTCCTTGTCTCCCCTCACGACAAAGAAGCAGCAAATGAAACCAATTCCTCTTGCAAATTTAAATACTAGCTTACCAACAAAATGTTCTCATCAAAAAGGCAAACAAGCCCTCCAGTACTTACGGAAAATACACAAAATTAATTTGGGAGACTGTTAAGATGTTTGCTATAACCATTTTGGTTTTAAGAAGTTTTTAGCATTTAAATTCAAATTAAGGTAACAAGTCAAATAGAGTTATTACCTAAAGTAAAGGTACAGTGGCTCTAACACATCTTTTGAAATCCCTCAAGCAAAGGACAAAGTGGAAGAACACAGCACAGCAAGGCAGGGACACAGAAAATGCTCTAGAAAACTGCCTGTAGGGTAGCCAAGGGGAAAAAAATTCACATCAGGTGTATCTTGGATAGCTAAGACAGTGCTCAAACTCCTACTTTTGTCAGCATCCCTCAAACAAGCAACTATTCCACTTACATTATTCAGATCCTTGCCATCACATTTGACCATTATCACCTTACTGCTTTATTACATGCTCTCCTTCAGTTTATCTGCACCAACCTGTTGCCACTTCTCACGCATTATACTGAGTAAGTACGCAGCAAACACCACAGAACTGTTTGTCAAGTACCTAGCACAATGGCATCTTACTTCAACTAGGCTACCTGGATAGCAAACATAAATGAGATTTGCTATCTCACACTGTGCTTACACTCCACAGCATATCAGAAATGAAGTAAGGAATTCCACCCAGGTACAGAAGCATGAAAACTAATCCTTTTAATCCAAACATTTTATCAAATTCAACGAAGAATGAAAGGAGAAAAAGACAAGCAGACCAGGGCAGTACGCACATTCACATGAAAAGCACTACTCACCTTCCATTATATCCTTTTCAGCAGCTTGAGCATTTTCTGTTTGGTTACTTGTCTGTTGCTTACGCATAGCTGTCTTCTTGAATTTATTCACCATACACTCCTACAGAGAGAATCAGGAAAAAAAAAATAAAGTAACACTTTTGATGTACAATTCCTTATATTGCAATAGGAACCTATATTTAAAACATTACTCGGAATAGCTCTGTAATAAATGGCAATTAATTGGTGTTACTTAAGGCACTAATTTCAATTGTAAAAGTAACATTATTCTACAGGCTCTGAATGTGCTTTTAGTAACGTGCTGTGCCAAAAGTTATCTGCAAAAGGAATTATGATGATAAACTAAGCATATTTTGAAGATAAACGGTCAATTGTAATTACATTCTAATGTAAAAGCATTATACGGATCAAAGAAAAAAACAGTTGTCTTACATGAAGAAATTCCATCACTATTTTGTCAAATTTGGTTTGCTTCTGGATATGATCCAATGTTTCCTGGTGAGCTGCACTCTCCAGATGTGACTCAATTTCTTTTTCTTCAAATGTTCGAAATTTGCAAAATGAACAAGTAAATGCCATTCTATCAAAGAAATACATTAAATAGTATTATTATTCAATAAACATTCCTCCCTCTCTCCTAAAAAGTATGAAGGCTTGACAACCTAATCAGGAAAGGAATGGGAAAAGCATACTTTAAAGAAGCCTAAGCAAAAAAATTAAAAAACCCCAAAAAACAACAAAAGAAACAAAAAAAACCCCCCAATCCAGTATTTACCATTATGAAGGGTAACTGCTACAAGAAACAAATTTAAATCAGGCCAGTCCCACAGCAATAAAATATCCATGCAGAAGATGAAAACTGCTGAAATCAGAAGCTTGCCATTTAAAAGCCACATTATTCTGTGAGTGTATCTGTCACAGCTCTCTAATTTGTGTCACCTTTTGTAGCGCTTCTCCTAGTTGAGATAGTCCACAGTTTCCTAACTACAAAGGGTCAAAATAATTTGTTCGAAGACCATTTTCCGTACAAAAACTTTATAGTCTTTATAAGGAAATACGGCTTCCTCAGTATAATTAGGAAAAGGCAGCAATGTTCTGATCATAAACTGCACTGGCGTACAACAGTTCTGTACAGTGCTGGCCGTTAGCCCACTCAGCTGTGGCAAGCCTAAGAAAAGTTACAAAACTGTCTACTTATTTTTGCTACAAAATAGCGCACTGTGTAAACCAAACCAGAACAAAGTAAATTTCTAACATTAAGTCAGCATGAATATATATTTAATTGAAATACATACTCCAAAACCAGTACTATTCTAAGCTGCTTTAAGTGTGCACTGATGCACTTGCTGAGGAGAAGGTGTTAGGAAATTGTCTATTTTCTGACACACCAGAAGTCCAGTGAAATACTCAGTTTCACAGTCACAGGATTTGGGTGCTATGTTTTAGTCTGAGGTTTTTTTGTTTGTTTGGGTTGGTTTTTTGGGATTGTTTTGGAGGTGGAGGGTTTGGGGGGTTTTTGCGCTCATTTCTCCATTGCATTTTATTTTAGTAAAATCAGTTCAAAGATGCTTTCAGAAAAGACGACATTCTTACAGAAGGATAAAGGGGCAGAAAAACACTGCACATATGACAAAAGTTATAGCACAAACCTGTATCCATCACCATATTTTTCACTGTTTTTTTCCCTTCTACGCCTTTGCTTCTCTCTTCTGGCCTCAATTCTCCGCTTTTCTTCTTCCTCACTTTTAGCTTCTCCTTTGCCATCTTAACATACAGTAGAAGAATCTTAAATGTTGTGTTCAAAAAAATAACCAAACAAGAACAAACACCAGAAAAAAAACAACAAAAAGAAAAACCACACCCAAAACAAAACCAAATCCCCAGAATTATCTGACTTCCCCATCTCTTCCACAAACACCTCAAAATGCAGAAAGACCCTCTATCAAAGTGTTTTAATGGCTTATTTAAATGCCAGAAAAATTTAGAGGAAAAAATAAAAATTAAAAAAAAAAGACAACCAATTTAAACATTTGCTTCCGACAACACAAGCTTAGTAGTTCAGGGATTACACTCTAGATTAAACTCATAAAAGGAAATGTGGAGTTAAAGCAAACTCTGCCCTGTTGTATCTAGTTATTAAAGGCCTCTTGAAGAAAGTTACCAGGAAAGGGTACTGGGGGTACACGGGAAGAAACATGTTATTTAAAACTCTACATGGTTTTAGAGCACCACTGCTACAATCCCCTTACATAAAAATAAACTATCTAAAGCCATTCTCTTCTGCTGAGAAGGCAGCTTCCAAAAGCAGAAGTCCTCATAAAGCAGACACGGTACTCCTTCATTAGGTATGATACCCAACCTAAACTTCAGCATCTTTATTTTTCCCCACCAAACTTTGCTTTTCACAGTAAAATGTTCTGAAGATTTTCAGCTGAAGAAATAAACCCATGAAGGAAGAGCTAGCTCAGGAGTGTGTAGACCAAAAAAAAAACCCAAAACCAAACAAACAAAAAAACCACCCACACCACACAATGAAAACCCAACCAAACCATCAAAGAATATTAAATTATCACCTGGCATGTAAGTAAGAATGCAAGCAAATAAAAGACTAGAAATTGGTTTTGCAACATTAAAAACTTCTAAGAACATTGACTTTTTACAGAAGTGTACTTTCCTACATCTGCTTTAAAAGCCTATGGACAAAGGGAAACAATAAGAATATTATTCAGTGAGTAGATTTAGAGCAGGAAAAAGAGCATCACTTAGTTTTCTTTTACGGTCCGACACTAGAAGAGAGGTCAACCTCCATGAAATCTGCCTCCACTCAAACTGCTACAAAAAGGAATGTACAGCTGCATAATAATAATTAAAAAAAATAAATAAAAAAAAGACTTGAAAAAAGCTCAGTGACTCCAGAAGTATCAATGAGTACTGGAAAAGATTCCCATTGACTAATAGCTTACACTTAATTCCTGATTGCTACAGAACAAAAAAATCTTGAGCTTAAGCACTTCAAAACTTACTCTGATCCAGAAAGGGGAAAAACTCCTTTCCAAATTGCATTAAAATAAGTATTTTGAAAACTTAAAAAAACCACCATCCACCCACAGAGCCAATTCCTGTTACCAACTGAAATTTCACTTGGTGCCTTTCCCATTGACCCTGGAAATATGCAAAGGATCACTTGTTTTACTGCTGTAAAATTCATCTGGCGTGACAGTCTGTGGAGTGAAATGGTCTATATCTTGTCCCTCAAGCTCACAAACCAATTGCCCATCCTGTTACAAGCTGGAGAATGGAACCCTGAATCCATATATCAACTGGGACTCCCCAGTGAAGCTCCCACCTTCCTTCAGTGCACATACACAAACTTCTAAAATGTAAAAAAACCAAATACAACAAAACCCCATAATTTTTTTAAAAATTTATAAATTACTACTATTTCAAGAAAAGAAACTCTGATCAGTTGGTTGCAAATTTCCAGCATTCCTTAACCTCAGATCAGACTACATACCCAACAGGGCAGCACACAAGGGAAAGGGGCATAAAATAGCTTCAGCCTTAATACTGGATTACTTTGTGTATGTGTTTGAAATCACTAGTTAATATACAGTTTAACTGATTTTATGTAAATAATAATTAACCTATTTCATTAAGACTGCACATGAAAGAGCCCCCATGTTGTACTTGTGAGCAGCTCTGAGTTAATGAAATCCACTTTCATAAAAGTGACTCACCTAGGATTTAAGGGTGAGGTTGATCAGCTAGTGGGATAAATAATAGGATATGGGTGAGGAATCAGTGGGTAAACAACATCTAAGCAATGGAATGGCAGTAAGTATAGAAGACCGTTAACATAAATTTCACAAAAATTAAATCAAAACACAACAACATACAGAGACGATCAGAAAGCAGAGAGACAATAAGCATGTAAAGAACAAAACAAGTGATGGGATGGATGTTACAAACAATCATCTTCTTCATGGCCTAAATCTATACACCAAAAAAACCCAACAAAAAAAATACCAAAAAAACCCAAAAAAACCCCCCAAACAACCCCCAACCCCCCCCCCCAAAACAGTCATGCTACTCAGTAACTGGAGGTCATACATACAGGCTTACTAAATCTATTCACTCAGTCACATAAATACAATACCTACAATACCTTACCTCACAATGCAAACTGACTTACCTCCAAAAGTCTGATATCCAAGATCATAAGCATCTCTTGTAAAGTCTTCATATATAACAACTGCACCACTTGTGTCCACTTCAATTTCCTAATAAAGTCAATTCCATAAATTTTGTAAGGAAACCAAAACCAAAAAAAACCTCAGAAAATTATGCCATTCTAATTCCAGAAACAGACAGTGCAAATCACTTTACTTCCAGTAGTCTGATACTTGCTATTTTTATCAAATATGACATGGAAGAAAGTATATTGAGTATCTAGTTAGACTCAGTGCACAAACACCTCAAGCTATACATTTCTTCTTAATGCCTTGAAGTCTTCCTGAACTAGTTTTACCATCGAAATTCTGCTTCCTATTTAAGTGTTCTGTCTTTCAATCCAGACTTTTAAATATTTAGTTGAGAATATGGTAATACCTCCACTGAAAAAGAAGGAAAATATCATTCCAGTCTTTCAACATGGAAACAAGATATAGATATACATACATGCTTAGCTTACTAACCACACTCTTCCATATAGTAAGAGCTGATCTCTCTGTAGGTGGGAACTATCTTTGTACCCTATCAGAGAACACCTGTTAGCACTGGTTCTTTTATTTACCCTTTCTCCTTGATCTATGTCTTATCCATGCTTCCTCACTGCTGTTTAGTAATGTATCTTATTCCCCAACCCAAAGCAGGCTGTACGTGTGTGAATTCAAGCCGACTACCAATGACAACATGAGAAGTGTTCATATGACAGCTCTCTGTGCATTAAAAGAATAGGAAGGATCTACTAACACTTTAAAATTCATTTTCCAGGATATCTGTCCAAGCTATGTAACTTTCACTTGAAATCAGTAAGGATTTCAGACTGCCATCAAAATAAGACAGTTTTAGATAAAGTGGAAAAAAGTTTCGAAAAACTTATAAAAATTAAGCACGTAACTATATAACTCTAGCTTAATAATTATTCATTTTGAAGTACACTGTGCAAGCTTCTGAAAGAATCACAAACATTTTCCAATTCTGGGATCCTTTACCTCTATAGTAGAATCCTGGAAAGATGTCTTCATGTCTATAAATATAAAATGAGGAAGAAATAAATAATGTAGAAGTGCTGTCACCGTCAATTAATTTTAAGACAATAAGATACTTAGGAAAAAAAAAATCAGCTTGTTATGCAGCTAGGACAGTCTACATCTATAATTTATCATATTTTAGTAATAATACTAAATGTAATGAGTTATCCTTCAGAATATAAACTAAACAGTCTTTGGGAAGCAATTGCCTATATCTAATTCCACAAAACAAGAAAGTCCAGACTGAAAGTACAGTAAAATTTTGAGAAATAATTTCACAGATATATTGCATAACACCTGCATCCTATTTTCTGTTAGCTGTCACTCACTTTTTAGTCTTCAATTACATGACACCACTTAGAGCACCTTTAAGTTCAAGTTTCGGAAGATTGTTAAGCCATCCAACAGTTTCTTCCCCCCACTTCTCAGAGCCATGGGAAAGGTTGAATAAAAGTGCATTCTAGTAAGCACTATCTACTCCACTTAAAATAATTTCAGTATATAGGTAGCACATTGGTCCTTGGATGGTGGAAATCAGCAAGAGGAAACAAAGACTGGAAGTGCTCTGTCCAAAGGTAAGTTTAAAAAAAGAGAACATATAGAAGTACTGAAAGAAGATCTAAGAGGGAGATCTTTGAGATGCAAGTCTTTGATATACCTGGATGCATATTTTACAGACCCATTTCAGCACAAAAAAGCTGGCGAATCCAACAATAACATTTCCTATACAAAAGGCAGAGGAATGTGTTCTATACACTCAGTGCCTGAAGTTTTTACAGCACTCCTGAAGTTAAACTTAAGGGAAGAGTTTTTATAAAACACAGTACTGTAACTAGAATTACAATATATAAAAATATATATATAAAAATTTAATTCATGTGGAAGTTTCTGCTAAGTCAGTGTATTTTTCAGGTGTGATTTGGGGGGGTGGCAGGACTGGGGTGTGGGTTTGGTAAACCAAACTATATAATAAGCACTGTAGATACAAATTACCGAGGAAATGAGAAGCAGAAAAAAAAAAAGTGACTGCTGTACATGCTGTTCATATTTAATACTCAAGTTTACATTCCCTCAAAGCAACTAATCTATTCACACCTCATTAGAGATTTTTTCTCCAGCTTCTCCTTAATTATTAAATTAATTAAATTATTGGAGTTGCAGGACATATTTAAGAAAGCTAAACACACCAAGCACCACTAATTTGCAATTTCTATTTCCAGTTTCTCTATTGTATTTCCAGTTCTTCTCTTCATTACACCATTTCATTTACACGAAGGAGCAATCTCTCTACATTTTATAAATTATTCTGTAATAATTTTCACTGCTTTGTCAGTTTGCCTCCCTTTCCCTCTCCTCTTCACCCATACCTTCTGCCTTTATTTCAGCTGCACTGCAGTTGATGCACTACTTTTTCTATCTGTCAAAGTTATTTGGACAGCAGTGCCCAGGCTTATGCAAGGGCATATTTTAATATTTCTCAGGCATCGTTACTTAAGACAACCTGAGATATTAAATTATTTTCAGTGCTGAAAATTTGCCTCCAGGAAGTATCAACACAAAGTCTGAATTAAATAGTCTTCAGCAGTACATATTTTAGCACATCAAAATATTCCATTTCATTCAACAAAATATCTTTGCAGTAGAAAAGTTAGAATGGTAAATTTGTAAAATCCCTTGTGGAGTACTTCAAAGGTAGAAAAAGAAGAATTACAAGACAAGGTACAAAACCATCCTCCTAAATATTAAAACTAAATAATTCCTAATGAATAAAAAAAATAGTAATTTTAACTTCAAAATTTTGGCACTTGTTACTTACTAGGTGATTTTTTCTGGCTCAACTTCAGAATAGGTTTTGTCATTTTGGGTTTCTTGATAAATGTCCCACCGGGTTTGTTATATGGCTGTGGTATCATTTTTCTTTTTATTCCTCTTGCAGCAACTGCTGCAGGACTGGGTTTGTTATGATAGTCAACAACAATTCCAGGTCTGTGCATTCCTCCAAAGTCTCCCATGTGCTGAAAATTTGTGAAATCAAGAAAAAGGTATTAGTATATGAAATCAGTAGAAATAAAACCATTACTTGGTATAATAAAACTGTAAGCTAAGTAAAATCTGCCTTCTAGAGCAAAATGCAGGGGAAGTTTAAGGTCCCTGTTTGATGCTGTTTTGTGCAATGGCTTTGTGGGTATTTGCCCAGTAGAATGAATATGTATGTATAAACTGTGTTTCTGCTTATTCAGAACCATTGTCCAGACAACAAATGTGTCTATCAGAGTTCATAACACAGTCTAACATCTTGGCTCCTCTCTTCAGATTCTCTAGATGATGAATGACTTTCTCTGGGAAGAAAAAAAACCAAACAAAACCAGAGCTAACCAACCCAGTTTTTAACACTTAGTTGGCAGTCATTTAAGACAAAAAAAAGAGGCTTCTTCACGCCAAATGTTTAGCAGTGATTCAAAGAACTGAGTAAAGGCACCTGTCTGGTATAGAACAGTGATTAACTGAAGGAAGCTCATTCTTTGTTTTATTTATCTTTGCACTGAATTCAACACATTTAGAATTTAAAAATTGGGCCTGCAAGGAATGATACAAAAATCATGGCAGAAATAGGAATGAAAATTAAGCTGAAGGACTAAACCTTTCTATAATTCCTAAAATGATGTACAGTCATTTGTGGACACTTGTTTATGAAAGTTACCTCTCTGAAGGCATGGAATAAATGAGTAATCTGAAGAGGGAGAATTTTGGTAGCTGCAGTATTTTCAGAAGTGCTAACATACTTAATATTAACTCAATTATTTGATTAATAAAGGGCAGAACAGAGCCCACTGACTGGATGGGTGACTCAGATAAGCAGAAATAATTCTATTGCCATAAAAGAATTAATATTACACTATCAAAGTTTAAAGTGTTCTTTTATACTTAAAAAAACCCCAAAACAAACAGCTTCAACATACTTCATGAAAAGTATTATTTTTTTTTAAACCAAAATGTAAGTGACAGAGACTGTACCAAAACAGGCACTTTTCTTAATCAGAAGTCCATGCACAAGGTTCTCCATGTTAATTTATTTATTTAAGGCTGGTTATAAAACTAACTAGCCTGTACATTTACACTGTACGCACAAATCTGACATGACGTATGCACTTGGATAATTTCAAGTACTTTTTTTTTAAACAGTCTATCTATTAAAGGTGCAATGCATTTTACATATGGTAAGTAGTTTAGCCTTTACATTCTCCTTTATTACATAAAAGACTAAAAAGGTAAACTTCAAAAGGAAAATAAAACAAAAAAAGGAATAAGGCAACTTGGTTGTAACTCTGCACTCAAACTTTCAGACCTAAATGAGTTCTGAAAGGATTGCATCCGAGCCTAAGAATCTATCACTTTCAGCTTCACAAGCGAAGAAACAAATATATGTTTTACACCACGCTACATGCCAACAGCCATGTGCAACTCTGAGCTAAAATTTGAATATGGCAACTGTAGTACTCAAGAACGCTGCAAAATAAGACTTTCTGGAACAAAGCCACCACACGATTAGACATTTAAAAGACCCAGTAAAAAATAACCTTCCTCTACACTTCAAGCTACAAACAAGTTGTATGGTTTAAAATTAAAGAATTGCTTCCCAAACAAATATGGCATGGTTAAGAATTTTAAAAGGTAAGTTACACCTAAAGGCACAGGCAGTAAAGTGTTCACTGAACTCTTCGTGCTTAAAAAAAACCAAACATAATCAGAATTGGGATTATAAAACCAAGATAAAGGGACACCATCAACTTAAGGTTAGTACTTTTATCAGGACTTGTTTTTATTCTCTTCTGCTGTATTTTTTTTCCCCTAGCTCATTTAATAGCAAGTATTACTCCAATGAACTGTGTTCCACTACTTTGTGTACAGTTAATCTTGCTGTTTCTTTGACTGGTTTTACATCCTACACTGGAAAGGAATCCACCAAAACGGAGTTAGAAGGCAAGTCTTCAAAACAAAATGAATACAAGTAACAGGACTAGGCACACTATCTGGGAATTAATCTTAATTCTGTGAAAAGACCTGATTTCAAGTTGATGATGACCCTTTAACCGTCCTTTAATTTTGAAAAAGAATCACTATAACTGCTAACCACCCACCTCTGCCATTTCCTCCCCATCACCCTTCCAATACACAAGTCAGCGTAAGAATTGAGTTCAAAAGACGACTTGCTGTTTAATAAAGCATGTGTTCAACGTGTTAAAGAATTATAAACTTTCACCCTTACAGGAAGCACTACTCTAGCATTCACAACCTGGGGTTTAATTTTTGCTTATACATTGCACCTTTAACCTACTCAAAACTTCAAGACTTTGAATTAAACTTTTACGATATTCAAGAATTTCCCCACCAGCAACGATGCTAGTGTTTACAAGAAAAAATGCAAGTCCTTTTAATCCCTTTTAGACCAAACCTATTACATTTTTCTTCACCTTTCAAACAAAAGGAGAGATTTAACGAACCTCATCAACTAGTCTATTACTCATTACTTTCCACAGAAAGAGGGACTGGGTTCTACTTGAAGACAGCTTCAAGGGGGCAAGGGTAAACAACATTGTCAACCATGATAGTTTGCTTGGACAAAAACCCCACACTGTACTGAACAGTGCATTCATTTTAAAGCAGTGGTCTTGAAAGGGTTTAAAAGAGTGTCTAGTGAAAAGAATCTGAAAAGATTCTGTACTTACTCCTCGGCCTCGGCCTCTGCCTGTTGATGGTCCTCCAAAAGCATCATAGTTTCTGCTTCCAAATCCACTTTCAGGATAAGCAGGCGTTCCTCTCCCCCGAGAGCCTACAGGTGCAGGCTTCATATGGGGTGAAGAAAAACTGCTGTAGGAAGAGTAACTCTCTCTTCCTCTGTCCTCCATAAACCCAGGCCTCAATTTTGAACGGGAGTAAGGTGCTTCCCAGCTAGACCCGCCCTGGTTTCTACCTCCGAAAGAGTCAAGGCTATTCCGGTAGGAGTTGTCAAATCGACCACCATAACTACCTCCGAAGCGGCTTTGTTCGGGTTCATTATAACCATAGCCAGATCTGTACAGATCTCGCCCACCCAGAGAAGACCCGGAGTCGTAAGACTCATAAGGTCCAAACCTGGAAAAGTTGCACAGTGAGGAGAAAAAAAAGTAAGCTTACTAGTGTTATACATTTCAAAAGACAAGTTATCAGTTGACATTTATCAACTAAAATCAATGTACTACTATACTGGTCTGTACAGTTTTGTTATTGTTTAAACTTGATTAGGGCTGGGCAGACCACACTATGACCAGATAGAAAGCTATCTGAGCCATTTTTGCTACAAAGAATTCCGAAGTTCAGTATGCCTGAACTTTGTTTACTTAAAATTTTCAGCAACATTTATTTACTAAAACATTATTAGAGCCCAGCCCTAGTCTCACAAAAATAATCACCTGTAGACATTCATAGGCTAGTCAAACTCTCCTTTCTTCAAAATCATGCCCTCATATTCTAACAGTTTAACAGCAGTTAAAAGGTAGCTTAGTTCTGAACTAAGGGGAAAAATAAAAAACTTTTGGTTTGGTTGGTTTTTTTTTTAGTGGTACCGTTGTGAGTCTTAAACATCTAACAGGTCGCATTTTAAATGAAAAATATGTTCTTCCATTCATATTTTTACTTTTTGGAAATTCTCTTCCCTGGAAAAATCAGTCTCCTAGTCAAAGAGTTCATGACCTTCAGCATATCCATCTTTCTCTTGCAGACCATTAAGTCTAGCAACTCAGGATTTTGAAGTCTATCCAATGCATGCACAGTATACACAAAAACAGTAATTGGAACATCAGAGTAGAGTAACAAGGAGCTGAAATCTTTAGGCATTTACCAAGAGTTTGCTTTGCCTGGAGGGGTGGGTCAGGCTAGAAATCATCAATATTTGTAACCACTTGGAAGGGAAACACGTTAGTGTCCCTGCAGGGTTAGAATAGGGTGATTCAGCAGGAGTTGGGAAAGACAACCCCTTGACTGATAAAAATATAACTAGAACAGACTTAAGTTACAAACTGTATCTACAGTAAACTGAATGCCTTCATTTTAAAATACATTAGTCTCAGAAGACCCAAAGCTACACAGAAAATGACACTATCTACAGAAAGAGCCCATGCACAACATTAACGTTACATGGCAAGAGACATTTGGTGTTCAAGTAGTCATTCAACCTCAATCATATGCAGATTACTAGATGGTAGGTACAGCTCATTCCTGAATCTCTGCTCAAACTTTTAAGTCAATCTTAATGTTCTTCAGTAAGCAAATTATATTTAACTAATATGTTTTAACAGAACCGTGCAGCAAAACACAACACTTCTCCAGCCTCCCTACTTAGTACTGTCCTTGCCCAGTGGCACCACAGTGACTACAGCCAGACAAGAATTCAAGGGCGCACACAAGAAAACCATCAGATTATCTAAGTTTTCTTCACATTTTATTTCCTCCAAGATAGAATCACTACTCTGAAAGCATGCTTCTTTGAATACGATATTAAGACCTAAATCAAATCAGCTGCTCCCTACTGTTTTTATCCGAAAGAGCAACAGTAATAGTATCCTAGCATTAAGTACACAACTTTAAGACCACTGCATCAGAATTTTTGGTTTTAGACCAATCCATCTTACAAAGCAGCCCAGTACATGCACACAGTTTTGAATATAATCAGTACCTGCCAATGAAATAATCTGGACATGACTTCAAGATTCAATACCAAGATCATTTGAGCACTGCACATTCAAACCAAAGAACACATACCCTAAATGTTCCTTGAAAACGGAATGTTGATAGATTCAGTCTAAGGCATCAAACCAGTTAGGTCTAGTCTGCTATGTCAGAATGGTATTTCAGGCCAATCAGCTACAAATTGCTAGCCATTACTGAAAAATAAAACTTTTGCCATTTTCATTCAAAGACACATTGTTTCTCTGTCAAACTTTTCCACAAAAATGCTCATTCTTACAAGAATCCAGCTCTTACAGTTTAGTGTTTTCCAGTATTTATCAAACAGGAAGATTCAGAATGGAAGTGTTCATACAAAATCATAACAACATGCCTCAGGAACACTTAAGTTAGAAGACAGTACGATTTAAACTTAAATTGGATTTGATCAATTCTTGGGAGAACTGAAGGATTATTTTACCTGTTACCACCACCACCACCTCCTCCGCCTCCACCTCCATGACTCTCCATCCCATAGGATTGGTTAAGGTAAGAGTCCATGGATCGTGGGCCACCATAGCCTCCATGCCCATAATCACGGTCCATGTCTAAAAAAAGAGCAGAAAAATGTTTATAAAGAAAGCAAGCAAGAAGTCTTACTAAGTAATCTAGTTTAAATTCTTAAGTAAAAGGTTTACTCTTTGCCACAGTGCTTGCAAACAAAATACAAAACTGACAGTTGCACACCAATTTTGACACTGTGCTTGGGGAAGCCACGTGTCTGTTGTCATCTGAACACCTCTTAACTGAAATCAACTTCTTATCTTTTTCCAGTAGTAGATAACTTGGAATTATTGCTCCATCAGATGGAATTCAGACGCAAGTTAAATTAAGAGAATTAAATGGAGAAGCCTGATGTAGAATATGTCAGAAGTTAGTAGAGTGTTAAGACCGCTTCCCACCCTTTAACATAACACACAGATTACAGGCATCTGCTTTCTCTATCCAACACCTCAGGAAACCTTCACTCACACTGACAGAGACCCTGGGTCAAGGTTATGAACTCTCACACTGCTGTGCAGACTCTGTATACAAGCTACAATCGGAGGGGAAAAAAAATAAAATAATAAAAAAAATTCTCTCGCATCTAGCTCAAAAAGAAATCCACTCAAAGCAGCACTGACTTGCAGTTCACTAACTACACTAAGATGTTGCTATTTCACAGCTGAACTGATGTCATATCATGACATTTTTATATCTTGTAGCAAAGTCTGGTAAAAGAATCAACTTCTTCCCCAACACTGGAAGTTTTATGTAAAAGTTCTGGTGAAATAACCACTCAAATTCAAAGCACTAAAACAGCATCACAGATCTGCAAAATGAGTACAATTCACCATCTTCCTGTTACATACACAGTTTGCACTTCACCGACATTCTAGTGACCAAAACCACTTCCCAATACCAACCAACACTAACTTCTGGATAACACAAAGAAAACCTGGCAAGTAAAGCCCCACAGACAGGGTAACTCAGAGAAGGAAAACAGAGTGACACAGGAAGGATAAAAACAAAACCACACAAAGACTTGTCCACTCTGATAAGAGAGTAATTTATGCATTCCAAAGTCTCCAAGTGTAAACCATTGATTTTCCAGAAGATAACAGTACAGTAAGTTCACCTGAAGTCATAAGAAATCCTCCTGTTAAAGGAAACATAGTCACTCTCTGGGGATATCATTCCATGAAGGAACTGTAGTGATGAAGTGTGTGTATACACACACAGACAATTTCCTGTTTGTATTGCTTCTTGTTAGCACTAGGCTGCCACTGTAATTTACTTTCCTACATCTGCCAACAAGAACTCTGCAAATGGTATTGAGCTGACTGTATCCCGTTTCCACAGATGTTCTCAGCATGCCTGGAGAGAGAGCCAAACAAATGAAGATCTGCTTATTTTTCTTCTAATGCTCACAGAATAGTAGGGGTTGGAAGGTATCTCTGGGGATCATCTAGTCCAAATACCCTGCTAAAGCAGGTCTGCCTAGATCAGGTTGCACAGGAACACGTCCGAGTGGTTTTTGAATATCTCCTGTGACCATAGGTACTCTCTAAAAAAATTCAAGACGATACTTCTGAAACAGAAAACAATTTTGAACATGGAAGTCACACTGTACCTTTCCATATTCCAAACATAAAGATTCTGCAGCAAAGCATAAAACGAGCTTTTCAAAATGCGAATCGTGAAGCACCACAGAGCATCAACTTGAACTGCAGTTATTCTTTCAAGAAATGGCTGAGCCTTCTGATACAAGTATCTAATATTCCTTGCAGGTGTGAATGAATGACCTACCATCTAATCCAGTGACTATCCTCAGAACTGCCTATATAAAGATGCAGGCCAGTAAAAAGAGTATGGTAGTAAAAATAATTTCACAGCAATTAAGGTAAGATGATCCCATGGCCAATCTCAGATCCAAGGCTGTCCTTCTGTCTGTTTGGGTTTTTTAAATACAGTATATCTAATCAAGAGACACTGATATTCTGAAACCTGAAGTGTCTGACCTGAAAGCACTCTATTTACCATAGTTTCACCTGCTCCCTCTTACCTACAGGCCCTGAGATGGCACAAAATTAATTAGGTTAAGAGTTGAAGAGGCGAAACAGATCATTCAACAAGGAAGAACACAACCTACTGTCAAGATCCCTGCCACTGTATTACAGTGTAATAAGTAGTGACTAGTGGTGTCCATATGCCAGAAGTTTTCTAGTGGGAAAAATCACAAAAACATTCACACACTAAAGAACTCTTCCAAAAAATTGCTTGAAGCATAGTTCTGAAATAAAATTTTAGTCTAAGATTTTTTAGCATGAAAGCAAATACTCTCTATATATTCTACAATCACAGGATAACTTTTGACATCCACTTTTGCTCCACATTCTCCTTACTCATGCATGTTCACATTGACATCAACAGTCTTGCTGTAGAGCTATGCTGGTCCTTAAATCCTCAATCACTGCCTTTAGAACATTTCATCCTTTTCAGACTCAATGCACTACATTATAATACAAATGTTTAAGAGGGGATACAAAAGGTAGGAAAAAAAAAGTGAAGA
This sequence comes from Actenoides hombroni, assembly GCA_024336885.1. Classification (NCBI taxonomy): domain Eukaryota; kingdom Metazoa; phylum Chordata; class Aves; order Coraciiformes; family Alcedinidae; genus Actenoides; species Actenoides hombroni. The sequence continues at coordinate 3,968,182 of WUAM01000280.1, forward strand.
GGAACAATCACCCATATGATTTGCTACTGCAAGAAACCAGAGGCAGGACATGAAGCTTAAAAAGAAAAAGCTAAAAAATTAATTTGATCTTTTTTCACAAAACAGATACTTAAGTCCTGGAACTGCTCTGTGATACAACAGATACACACAGATTTATGAAAGAAATTCGATCAATTCACTGCAAGAAATTCAAAAGATGTTGAACACCAAGACTATGTCTCTTGTTCAGAAAGTCCCAAGTTGCAAAGCAATGAAGGCATATAAATGTACCAAAGGAGTAGTGGTACTATTCCTTCCACAACTCCAAATGGACAGTGACATAAAGGACATCGGTGAGGTGGCACAGGCACATCTCAGACCTAACGAAAGTAATCTTATGATTTCCTTCGAACTATTTCATTAACTGTGCCAGATGGCTGAGCAGTTAAGCTATCATTCCAAGCACTGGCCTCCTGGTTTCTTGTCAGCTGCAGTCATTTTGTCAGCAGCAAACTTTAAAGATTTACAGATTTTACACATCATGCACAGAGCTTGTCAAAGGTACTGCTTTCAAATTAAGAAGTGCAGTACTTCTTCAGGCATGAAGCTTTTCTTTAGTCTGAAAGTCTGTTCTCCAGATAGGGGGAAAACGTACAAGACAGTAAATATTCACTTAGGTGAACCAAAATAAAAGGATTTCAATTTTTGAATTTAGTGGCTGAAAATTAGCACTCACACAACTTTAATTATTACTGTCTCAAGGTAAATAGCTTCCTAATTGACAAACCTCACAAACACAGATATCTAAATCTATTCACACTGGCCACTTCCACACTTCTAATTCTTCTACTAACTAAAGCAAGACTGAAGGACATGGAGCATTAAAAAAGCTTTAAGTACACAGAACTATTTCCTCTGCCTGTAGCCTGCTCCTTGTTCACTACTACATTAGCTCTGAGGTCACCACCGGTGGATATACGCAGAAGTCACCTGTCTGTGGAAACTTTCCAGATTAAATATGAAATTATTTCATATGGTAAGAGAACACATGCTTAAACACTACAGAAAAACCACCAGGAATTATACTGCAGTATCTCAATCTGAAAACTCAAAAATGCAGTACTTCATCTAAATTTAAACAGTAATTGTTTATAAAAGAAATCTTTGAAGAAATATTCTGTGTATCTATGAATACTGTAGAGTGAAAAAGGAAACCAACCAAACAAAAAAGAAAACAAACAAAAAAACGCAACCAACCAAACACACAAGTAGTTGTTCATAATTGCTCCTGAAGTTTAAAAAGGAAAGAGTAAACCTCTGAACTGATGAAGTCACTTACATAGTATCTGAAAAAAAAAGTGTCTGTTGAAGGAATAAATCAGGTTTTGGTGTCTGCACCCTCTTGCATAAATACAGTGTAGATGAATGAGCTGTCGAACTAAAGTACAGAAACAGAACTGCACAGAACAATCTCACTTTTCATTTCTAGGTCATACTTTAATCCCTTCTCCATTGTCCAAGTAGACTTCAAGTTATATCAAAGGGAGAAAACAATATATTATCTATAAAATAAAAAAGATTGGGACACTAAAAGTCAAGCTCAATTTACAAATTAAAATGTTAAACTTCCTTCAGATTAAAAAACAACGATAACAAAAAACCCTACCTGGTGGGGAGATCATTTAAAATAGCTGCAAAATAAATCTCAATAGCCAGCAAAGAAAAATTAAATTTTCCTTAGGAAAAGGACTAGGAAGTTGAACATGTAGTAGGTAAGGAATCCCTTGATACAAAGGACTCCATTTAAAAGAAGAAGCTTAAGATCAGAGAACAATGAAGTCATATTCACAGCACAAAGAAACAAAACAATTTTCAATAGTATTCTTCATGTGGAACATATGAAAAGACTAGGAAGATGAGAAAGAAGAAAGACCTTGCAGTACTAAATAATAAATAGAAAAAATTAACTTAAGTAAAATAAAACTAACCTTTAAACTATAAAAAAAACCCAGAAGTAATAGCTTGAAACAAGCTAAGTCTCCCTACATTTAAAGTCATAATCCACAAGGACTGCGACAACCTTAAGGATCCACTGTGCAATAGCAAGCACCATTATTTCCAGGCACATTACATTTTTCATAACACCACACAGATCACAACCTTGTCAATAAGACAGAAGTTTTAACACATCATTGAGTCCTACGCAACACAAGGAATCAAGCCAACAGTGCAGATGAATTTTAGGAATAGCAGCAAAAGCAATTTCCTCTTCCAGGTTAAAAGGGCAACAGTTAGGGTAATAAAAATATTAACATGAATAGTTAATATTTCTGTTAATAATATTAACAGAATTTATGCTACAGGCCATGTCATCGCTGTCTCAAAGTAAGTCATCAGCAAGGGACAACAGCAGATTTACAGCAGTCATCAGCCATCCCATGAAAAGTGCTTCACGCTGGCTAAAATATTCCAACAGGAAGAACCTTGCCAAGAACTCAAACGAAAACTGGGCAAAGATGAAAACTCTCAACATCCATCCTCTATTGCCATCTACTGGACCCCTACGAAACAGCCTTTAGCCCACTGTACAAAGCTTTATATGGGCCCTACTAATGTACATACGATGCATAAACATTAATGTTAAATGTTTCAAGCAGCATACATCATAATTAAACTTGTCCAATAATTACAAGTAATAGAAAGCTTAATTACCACAATGAAAATTATTATTACAGAAGTACATGAAAGGAACAATCTAATTGTGCAATGTATATCCGATTAGTTACTTGCCATAGGTTGAGCCTGGATTCACTGTAATACTACTGTTATCAGGCCTCAGAAAAGCAGATTCTGGTTAATGGTTACAGTGAATATTCCAATAAGATGCATAAACTGTCACTTCAGAAGAACCTCGGCTACTAAAAATCTAAAGGACATTTAATTAGGAATCAATACAAAGGATTAAAAACAGGGCCATAGCTTTACTTTATTTATTTCACTATGAATAAAGAAAAAAGCAAAATAATATGACTGGCAAAAAAAGCTAAGACTCAAGGAATGCATCATAAAAAAAAATAAATCATACTGCAACCAAAAATGCATCTGTAATCCAACATGTTATTTTCATGTAACAGCCAGCAAGAGTATCAAGAGATCCAACAGCAAACACTTATTTGATGACATCTGTAAATGAAGCTTGGGTACAGTTTATTTGAAAGTCTTTATATCAACATTGTTTTAATGCTTGCTTGCATGCTGGCAAGAGACATAAAATCATTTCTTGAGTCTTACTAAATGTCAACTTAATCTTACAAAAATACACGTTCCTTTTCACTTTATCTGCATGGTATTTTTGATGGCGTAAAAGCAAGAGCTGGCTTTTGCTGTATCACATTTACTTTACATGCTTTCTATATTCCTTCCCAAATTGTAATATAAAGTTTAAAAAAAACACAAACAAAAATGAAAATCAAGCAGCTACAGGTTCTGTTTTTTCCATGTCTGTATAAAAGGGGGTACATCCTTTTCCTTTTCAATAGTAGTAAGAATCAAATACAGTACTCTATAAGAAAATAAAATGCTGATTTATGCAAAAAGCATCACCATCAGAAAAGTCTGTATTTCCCCCCCCATCCCCACTCCTCGATCTCGCAATTTTGATTTGGAACGTGCAGGAGTTCATGTTGACATGCCCAAGATGAAAATCAAGTCTCGCTCCCAGCCAGTTATAACTCCTCCAAAAAACAACATGTGCAGTCAAACCATGTTACGCACTTTTAATAACCCGCTTGTTTCTCGTTTTTGTCAAACACTGACTGTTCAGCCCCAACGCTTTTTACAGGTTAGATGTATTTATAGCTCATACCTGAGACTGACCCACTGGGCATGTTCACACCACAATGCATGGGGGTATCTGGGAATCTCCAATCTCTGTCTTCAGCTGGAGAGGATGGGTCAGTGAGAATGACTTAGTGCTTAGCAAGAGCTGGAGGGGAGAGACAGGGAGCCGCAACAAGAGGCGGCTCTCTCTCCTGTCGGATCTCCAGTCTCCTGACACGACCCCCTCACGGAGCTCGCCCCGAGCTCCCCCCCCCTCCGCCCCCGCCGCCCC
>WUAM01000280.1:3972371-3991008 GCA_024336885.1 Actenoides hombroni
TTGGCCTTCTTGGCCACCTGGGGACACTGCTGGCTTATGTTCAGCTGGGTGCCAACCAGCACCCCCAGGTCCTTTTCCACTGGGCAACTTTCCAGCCACTCCTTCCCAGAGCCTGTAGTGCTGTCTGGGGTTGTTGTGACCAAAACGGAGGAACCGGCCCTTGGCCTTCCTCTCCTCTGGGTGTCAGACCAGAGGCATAACCTGTCTGGCACAAAGGATGGGTATGACAGGGCTCTTTGGCGGCTCCTCATCCCCCTGTGCAAGCAGGTGTGGGACTCCAGTATCCTCTGCCAGTAGTGGCTGAAGCTCCTTCCCTGTCTCCCGCAGAGAAGCTCATACTGCGGCTGTACAAGCTCAGCCTGCCTCAGGAGCCAGCAAACCACAGGGCATCCTGCACGAGGCAGAAACGAGAGGGGCTGCTGACAGCAAGAAGGCCCCCAAACAGGGCACAGGCGAGCAGCTGGGACACGTACTGCAGTCTGGACCTGTTTGTGTGACACAACCAAAGACATATCTACCAGCAACGGTATCTCACACCAAGTAACACCTCTCCCATTTAAGCAGCTGATGCCTCTGTGCCCAGGCAACACTGCAGGCTGGTCTGGAAAAAGGGGTCTGTGCTGCAAAAGATGGACAAAAGCGAGGTAGAGGAGGAGAGAGAAATTAGTTTTTCTATAATAAAAGTTATCCTAAACAGCCTGTAATAAAGCTGTCATGACAGAGGAATTGAGGCCATGCCCATGGCTATCAGCCATGCTGCCACGCTCTGGGGCATGGGCAGACGATGTAGTTGCGGTGCATTCGTCCAGAGGGGAGGAAAGAGGCTTGCACAGCACAGTGGCCATTTGCTCTCCACCAGAGCATTTTCTTGGAGAGATGCCTGTTCTGACAGCAGCCAAAGGAGGTGCTGCAGATAATGGGAAAATCAGGGCAAAAGCCAGGGCCATGCCATGGCAGGGGTGGTTTCCATGTATTTACTAATCTTCCGTGGAGTTCTCTCCCATGAACTTCCTTTGCACCCTCTTGAGACTACAAAAACTCACAGCATCCCAAGTATCCTTTAGCAAGGGGTTTTACAGCTGCAAACCTCCAAAACAGCACCACGCCAAAATACTTTTGTACTAAACCAAATGTTTAGCGTTGTTTTTCTTCGTCAAGATGTGTAATTCACAGCTGTTGACAGAAACAGAGCCAGCCCTGCAGGCAGTGGGGCTCCTGAGGGCAAATGACCTTGGAGCTCAGGGCATTTTTAGCCCAAGTCCTTCAACCTGCCCAATCCCACTGCACATCCCAGCATGGAGAAACCCTCCTGACCACCCCAGCCCTCTCCACTCTCATACACCAAGGAGCAGTAGCTCATACCGAAGCCCATTAGCTGTTAAGCACTAGAAGTGCCATGGTCAGCAGGGTAACAAGTGGAAAAACAGCATCTACACATTTTTTTCCACATCATGTAAGACTGCCATAGTTTTATAATATGTCATGCCTAAGTCCAGCCTGTATCTGTCCGTTCATCCTTTAAGCTTCTTTGAGCTTAAGTCCTGCACAGAGCTAATCACACTGCCAACATTTTGCTAATAATAGCACCAGCCCTTCAGGCTTTCAGGAGCGCCAACTGCAGCCTAACTAAACTGCAGCAATGCTGGATCTCCCAGATCTCCCCCAAGCCAGCCCTTTCTCAGTCTGGTGAGGAGTGCAGCAGATTGTAAAGCTCAAATGCTTATTTTGGGACGCTCTGAGACCCACCCAGGCTGCTCACTGGTGTTTCACATCCCACACTGTCTTCTGTGGAGCTCTTCTGGGTAAGTCAGCAATTAGCAGTCCCATAATGAATGTTAAAAGCATTTAATTGAATGAATATATTCAGAGTTACACATGTTGCTAAGGCAGATCAATGCGAGCACAAAGATAAACAAAGCCCAACAGGCACAAGGACCTTGTCTACGTGGTACAGCAACCTGGAATGCCTTCCATTGAAGATGCACTTACCTTTCACTGTGGGTGTAATTGTTCTGTGGACTATCTCCTGCAGAGATACCCCAGCTGTGAGTGTACCTGCTTTGCTGGGGAAGAGATGACCAAGCTTAGCTTGACTGCCTGGCAGGGAGGAGAAAGGCAGGTTTTGAACCATGATGCAGCACTGCTGTCCACATGATCATTTTACAGTCTTTTAATTACTTCAGAAAAATTATTTGATTAAGGCCTCTTCTGTACAGTTCTAGTTCAAACTGCAGCCCATCAGCTTTACTGGTCCTAAACTGAAAAAAGAACAGTCCCTGAGAAAGGATGCACTAAGGCTTCTTATGTGATGCCTGTGCGGACTCCTGGAGCTGACCTCTGTCTAGAAGAGATGACACTGGACTACTGTGGTTTCAGACCACCAGCATTTGAGGAAAACACCCATGCTCTGTGTGAAAGTTGAAATTTGTGGTGAGGGACACGCACTCTGCCATAAACAGCTTTGAAGGTTTGAGGAACTTTCCCAAGTTCTGTGTGAATTACTCATCTACACTAGTATTGGCTTACAGGGACAGCACCACCTCACACCTGTTTAATGCACTCAATTTTAAAGCCAATTTACTTAACTAGACTTTAGTACAAAGATGGCTAGAAACGTACCTCATTCTCCTAGGTTCACGCTAGCATTTTCTTAGGTCTCCAATACACATAAACATTGATACTGACAGCAATCAATTTACAACCCAGCTAGCCTTTGCCTTTTGTTAAGCATGCTTCCCAATTTTAGTAGGACTTGAGGTCCTGAGAGGCATCTGTATTCTAGCTGTTGTGCACTACAGCCCTACAGACTGGATATATATCCAGTCTCCACTTGCCCAGCATTTTACATCCATAGGACATCCTTACCGCTGTAGTATGGGAAGAAGTCCACAACAAAACTCTCATGAGTGGTAAGAGCCTGGCAGGCTTAGAAACCAACCACCACCTTCTGATATAGCCTCTGGACCTCAGAGAAGCCAAACAACACGAGAGCAGCCATCGCCTGTGCTGGAGCAGAGGCACTCTGTGGCCATGCAATGCCATGCCACTTTACCCTGCTCCGCAATCAAAGTCACCTTGCAAAACTGCCTCTGAATTCCCTTTCTGCAGAGGACGCCAGGAAGTCAGTGGGCAGGCTTTCTGCAGGGCCATCTGCTCACCCAGATGCACAACATGACACTGTTGCTCCTGGGGGGCCACATTCTGGCTGCGTGCCCCTGGGCTCAACAGCTCTACACTGGGAGGCCTCAGCCCGGGTCCTATATCCCATTACAGACATCACTAAGTTTACCAAATTTGATGAACTGAGAGGACTGAGGGGAGAGCAACAGGAGTTACAGAACAAACGCACCCAAATGACGCAGAAAGGCTGAAGGAAGGGGTTTAATCTAGGGCAGAGGAAAAAAAAATAAATCAAAAGAGGTGATGAAGAAACACTCAGTGCAGAGGGGGCTGCGATAGTCATCAGGTACTCTCTGCGTTCTTTAGGAACAGGATAAGAAACACACAACTCCCATTTCCAACAGAGATAGGGGAGACTGTTAGGACACACCACACCAGGAGCTGTGGGGATGCCTATGGAAATTGAAACTTAAGGATGTTATGGAAACCCTTTCCTCAGAGGACTGCAGGAAAAGCATGGTTCCCTTGGGCTGTGAGAGCTGGAGGTGTATAGGACCCCACCATCACCAGTGTCACCTGCTCTGCACCACTTCCATGAAGCGGCCATGGAGTGAGAGGCTGGTAGCTGGGAGGGAGCTTCAGCCTATGTGTGCTGGCAGGGCTCTGCCCCACTTGGGTATCGCCTGCCAGCCGGGGGAAGGAGAATCCCTTCATGAGGGGAAGCTGCAGCTCCAAGATTAGGCTGGCCCTTGATAGCAGCCGGGTTTCCCTGCAGAGCTCTGCCAAGCACACAGCCTGGGCAGGGGCAGCCCTGGGTATGGCAGCGCTGGGATAAGTGTCAATGGTTCTGCAGAGATAGCTTATCACAGATACTTGCACTGGAGCAGGAAGGGAAGGAGAGCACACAAGCTGTAGCAACACAGGTACCCTAAGGCCCTGTCTGAGAGACAGTGGGAACAAAAGAAAGAGAAGAGAAAAAAAAGGAAAAAGGCAGAGTCATACAGTGCCCTGAGGATTTAAGTTTGGCAGTAGGCAGGAGCAGCTGTAATTTGCACTCCAGATTTTACATCATCTTTCTAAAACTTCTGAAATTTCAAGCTGGGAGTGGAGACTCTACCTTCCCCCTCCCTTATTTTCTCCTATTATTGTGATCCTCATCTTTCAGACACATTGCTTGCGACTAGGTCACATTCAACAGCATTCCCTCTATTTATTAGCTAAGGACACCATCTCATGTGGCATCACCCAGAGATGATGCCTCAGGAGAAATGAGACAAATTCAACCACCACAGCAGAGAGCAGCCTCCACAAGGCGCAGCAGCCATGGGACCTAGGCCTTCTCCCACCCCAGCTCTGCCAGGGCAGCTCCAGCAACACCTTCTCAGGCAAGCCAGCGTGCCTGGGGTCAGGAATGTTGGCTCCAGAGACGCTGCAGGCTGGTGTTAGGGAAAAGGTCTTCCAATCCACTTCTACAAACTACCTGAAGCAGCAAAACGACCCAGAACTGGTTAGCAGAACATCAACATGTTCATGCATTTATTCCTAATGGTCTTACACAACCCGGTCCCAACTCAAGATTTTGTTGTTTATGGGAAGAGACCTGCTCAGTGCTGGAAGACTTCCTGCAAGCAACTGTGGTGTTAATTTAGAAGATGGCATTCTTCCCAAACAGTCATTATTAAAACAATAACCCTACGTTACCTCCAGCATCAAGGGGCAACGTGCTGTTGGAGGCAAGACAGAACAAAGGTTCTGGTTATAGTAATTGCAAAAGGGCTTAGGGGCTGTTCTCTTCAGGGACGGGAGAGAGATGCAGCCTGGCCAAGCTCCAGTGCGTGTGGTTTTAAAGATCCTCGGTTGAGTTGTATTGTGTCGATGTGCAGCACTAGAGCTGCCACTTCTGCACCCATGCCTGGCTGGGTTACAGGAACTATTTTCAGCATCTCTCGGCCAGAAATGACATCTCTCATGACTTTTATCGTGGAATGGGTGCATGTTTGTAATCAGCTTGGAAAATCTGTTTCTGAGCTTAATTCTAAAACCTCATCTTTGCTATAGAAACAACTGTACTCAGTAACACAGCTTTCCCCTCCCTTTACTAGCACGGGGAATGATTTGCTGTCCTGGGAAACTGGTCACAGCATAAGCCCGCAGGGTTTTGCAACATCAATGTTTAATGCCTTCAGTTTAAGTGCTGAACACACTGTACAAGCACAAGTGGACATGCTGAACTGGGAACGCTTCTGTAGCACTAGAATTGCCAATCATTTGGGGAACCCTGTGAGATGATCAGTAGTCTGTGCACAAATTTTATCAATTCACAGTGGAAGGCAAGGGGTTAATCCCAAGGTTAAAAGCATTACAGAATTTGTCTCTGGGCAAAGGAAAACCAAATGAAGTTCAACAAGGGTAAGTGTAGAGTCCTACACCTGGGGAGGAACACCAGGTTCAGGTTAGGGGTAGACTTACTGGAAAGCAGCCCCGTGGAGAGGGACCTTGGCATCCTGGGGGACAGTAAGTTACGCATGGAACAACAATGTGCCCTTCTGGCCAGGAGAGCCAATGGTGGTATCCTGGGGTGCGTAAAGAAGAGTGTGGCCAGCAGGTCAAGGGAGGTTCTTCTCCCACTCTACTCTGAACTAGTGAGACCACAGCTGGAGTATTGTGTTCAGTTCTGGTCTCCCCAGTTCAAGAGGGACAGGAAAATACTAGAGAGGGTCCAATGGAGAGCTACAAAGATGATGAACAGACTGGAGCATCTCTCTTATGAAGAAAGGCTGAAAGCCCTGGGGCTGTTTAGCCTGGAAAAGAGAAGACTGAGGGGATCTTATGAATGTTTACAAATATCTGAAGGGTGGGTGTCAAGGAGAAGGGGCCAGTCTCTTTTCAGTGGTGCCCTGTGATGAGAGGCAATGGTAGCAAGGTGAAACACAGGAAGTTCTACCTCAACATGAGGAAAATCTTATTCAATGTGAGAGTGACAGAGGCTGCAACAGGCTGCCCAGAGAGGTTGAGAAGTCTCCTTCTCTAGAGGCTTTCAAGACCCACCTGGATCTGTTCCTGCGTGGCCTGCCCTGGGTGTTCCTGCGCTGGCAGGGGGGTGGGACTCAATGATCTCCAGAGGTCCCTTCCAACCCCTACCATTCTCTGATTCTATGAATTCTTAAAGATCTTAAGGGACCACCTTGCAGGTTCCTACAGCAAACTTGCTTAAGGAACATTTTATTTAAATGCCTTCACAAAATGCTTTTCTGAACACGCCACCCAGGATTTGCTCAGCTTTGCAAGGGCAAGGAGGTTAGCCACCAGCCTGAGATGAAGCAGACCAGCCATAAATGTATTGCACCACAGTTGCAGATGACCTTGCCATCGTTGGAGGATGCATTGTATCTATAACCGAACTGATGCTAGCTGTCCCTCACAGCTCTTCTCAAAGGAATCTCAATCTTCAGTCCTCCCAAGCTGCTTGGTATGCAGTGTCCATGTAGAAATCTGTCTTGGTCTGTACTTTTGTAAGCAATTAGATTAATACATTTCTAATAATTTGGTTTGACCTAAGCAGAGCATCAGCAGTTGCTGCATGGCTACGGTTCTAGCTGCGTTCCTTCAGCGGTGAAGATGGTTAAGGAAGCAGCTTGCATAGAGAGGCTGGAATCCCCACCACTGTCTAACCTGTTCCTACAATTCACCAAACATCTGGCAAGAATAAGTTAGGAAACCTTATTTCTGCATGAGGCAGGGTGGCAAGCTTAAAAGGTATCTTAAAATATCTTCTCATCCTGCCTATGATAGTTTGCTATGTCAAATTGTTCTGGGATCACACATTAGAAACGCATTGATAGGGCTCTGCCATGCAGCTAATAATGAGACTGCCTGTGCCTCTTGAATCCTTCTACATGACCTCATTTCTACTGCAGTTGTGTTTTTCACAATCATTCACGCATTTTATCTCAATTAAAGAACCCCCAGCTTATAGACAGGAAATTTAAATCTTTTTAATGTCCTTTTCCCTGGGTGAGGAGAAGGTTGTTCCAAAACTGAAAGTATTCTCAAGCCACAGGTTTAGCCTCCCTCCTTGCTGTGCTCCATGTTATCTTCAAGACAGGTCATAGCACAGGCAATAATTCCATCACGCTGGGCAACAGTGTCCCAGATAAACTACCCTCAGCCTACTGCCCACTGTGCTCTATGGCTCTACTATCAACACTGGGATGTCTCAGCATATTTGAGACTTTTGTTCTCGTCTTTAGCACACTCCCAGGTTCACATCCCACAGACCTGACAGAAGCCTCAATTTTCACGTTCACAACAAGCTGCAAGAATCACACTGGAGACTGTCAGGTTCTTGCACAGCTCCCTCTGAAAGCCAAAATCTGCTCCTGCAAGAAACTGGAATGACAGTCACACCACAGCTGTAGGAGCACCTCATTTGTTTAACTTGACTTTAAATAAAGGAACCACAGCCTAGTCCATTGCCTTCACTCTACACCACTATTTTCTATGCACATCCATGGAAACACAATATACAGAACAGCTATTTCATTTTTATTAAAACTACAGTCCACAAAGCAGATCCCCTCTAACCAGACATGACTTACAGTGTCTGGGCTCGTGCCTTTGCTACCGGAAAAGGCCGTTCAGGACTGCAAAGTCATTTAGTAAGCAGCAGAGAGCCTTTCATGAACATCACCATCCTCCCTTATACTGAGGCCTGATGCCTCTTCAAGGTATCCAGAGCTCTGCTTGCATCACAGGAAGTATCTTCCAAAAGGACAATGTATCAGAAAACTAAAGGATCTTCACAGAAATTACAGTGGCAGGAGAAACAGAATGGGCAATTTCCTGCTTCCTCTCATCTGAATGAAAACAGTACTTTTTCTTCCAGGGCCATACCTACATTCTGCAAAACTTCATTAGCCAAATAAAAACAGTAGTAGGTCATTTAGATTATGTATAAAAAAAACAATCAAAGAATAAATTTATCCTGAAGTACTGGATTCTAGTTAGAAGCCATATCTACAGGATTTACTAGGAGCAGCAACTCATACCTCTTACTTCTTAGATTATAGGCACCACAGAACAATTTTAGCACAAGATAATTGAAATCTGAGATTTTACTATACAAATGCACTTTTCTCCCATTACAAAAAAAAGATTAAAGGAAGATATAAACATCTTATTTATTAAATCAAATAGAAATGCAAAATATATTTCACATGCCTTACAAGGAAAAGAGATTTACTTCCAAGACTTTAAAGCAAGACTGTGTCAGTTGAGACGCAGGAAATCAGAACATGATAAAACAGTCACAAAGAGGAGGAAGGACTGGGGGGGAGGCGACATGGGGATGATAGACAGTGAGAAAGATCTCCTAAAAAACAAGATGAAGTTTATGCTGAGCAAGCATCACAAGCCTAAAATTAACTTTAATATACACTTATTTTCAAGGAAGTTGTCTAAAGAAGTAGAATTGGCTAATAGCTAGTCAAAACAGTCTTCTAAATTATGTATACCATATTTATGACTTGAACATGGGTTTCTTTTTTGAACATCAGTAGGGATAGGAGGAGAATTGGAAACACCAAAAAAAGATTTTAGAAAATGGATTGATCCACAGTCGCATTCTGCGTGACTCTGCTATTAAAACAAGAAAAAAAAAAAGATTAAAAATAGAACTATTTTTCTAAATATTTTCATTCCTTTGTCATCCTCCAACTCTTCCTCCCTCCTACACACAATTTCTTGGAAGCCAAAATGACACCCAACAGCAAATACAAAACATACACCAATAGTATATTCCACAGTTTCTCTAAAGAGTCAATAGTCCAGCAATTTTAAAGTGATCTATGTGCAAAAAAAAAACAACCACATGAACATTTCTTGAAAAAGAAAAAAAAAGAAGAAGGAAAGAAAAATCCACTGCAGCCTTAACTTCCACTTAAAATAAAACTCGTAGGATTAGCACTAGATTTCGCAGTGGAGGACATATTATTAATTGGAAGTATTCTGCAAAACCTGTGACTTGGTATTGCAGAACTGTCAACATCCCAAGATTACTACCTGCTGGCAAGTGGAAACCTGACTGTATCCCCAAAAGAAGTGCGGAAACCACTGTTCATAAACTGGCCTTCTGATATACAGAAACTTATGGCACAAGTATGTATTCAGAGACTGCTACCTACAGCTGAAAACAGTCCTCTCAGCATGACTAACAGTAAATGATTAACAATAAAATGTGCAAGATTCGGAAGAGCACTATTTGAAATGTTCCTGACTGCTCAATGCATCTAGGCCTAAACTCTCCCCTCACTAAAAGCGGTGTAAGTCAGGGCAGCTCTGGTGAAGTTACAGGAGAAACCACTGTGCATGAGGATTTCTGTATGAGAACAGTCCCTTGGACTACGGTCTAGTTCAATCCTGACCACACTACAATAGGGAACTGTGTTTAAACCATGAGTAATCATGTAATCATCTCCCAGCATAGTAGTACTTTTCTGCACACATGGAATGTAAATGGCTAAGATTTACAACTGATGATTTTGCAGATTTAATGGATTATATTTCTTTAACGGTTCTGGCAATGCAACTCAGTTAAAAAAACAAAACAACAACAAAAAAAAACCCAACCAAAAAGCCATACCAACAAAACAACAGAAAACAACAACAAAAAATCCCACGCTCTCTGCTGTCTGCTTTTTTCTTTATTTGATGACTTATCTGGCACACATTTAGGGTTTTCTAACAGTGCGTAACTGTTCAATAACATCAAATTAATTGGGCTGGGGGAGAGGATGTCCAGTTGTGGAAGAAACAACACTAGAGGTGATAAAGCTAAATCACCTTTGGGTAAATCGTACCTCTTATGTCTCTGTCATTAGTCTAGTAAATGGAGCAGATACATCAGTTCCTAAACAAGGGCTGTGAAACAGAACAATCACCAACTCATAAAATGCCTTGAGTTTCCCAGATGAAAACTTGGAAAAGAAATACATGAGCAGTAAAGTCACTTGGTGTTTAACGGCTTTCAAAATCACTTGCAAACAGTTTAAATATCAAAACTATCCCCAACTTGAAAGCCAAGTGGCAGTATTCTCCCTTTTACCACCCACTGCTGTGTAGGACAGAGGAGTATTACGGAAGCTGAGGGGAAGACCAGCTGCAGGAATGTGACCAGTCTTTGCCAGTGTGAAGGAGTAAGGACACTGGACCACAGAAGAAAGCTCACCCAACACCATGAGGCCTTGAGGATGAAGAATGAAGGCAAACACACTTGGCCTGATGCAAACCACATACCTTAATACATGAAAATGGTGGTTCTGGTGCAGTTGAAAGCACAGCCAAACTGGTTGCATTTGCTGAGGCTGGCTAAACACTAACACCACACCTCAACATGTGTTGCAAGTGCTGTTAGAACCATACCGTATACAACATTTGTCCTTGTTTTGCCCCCCATAAAGCACTAAAGTAAATCCAGACCTTAAGGAATAACTTGCATAGTAAGAAAAGGTCATCAATTTAATCATTTACTTTAAGCAGGCAAGCAAATTTGTAAACATTCAAAAGCGGCAGCATCCAAGTTACAAACAATTTAAGGAAAAAAGAATTGAGATTATTAAGGTTCTTTATCCTCTCAAAAATGTTTGAAATAATCTTTTAAAACACTGCAAACATTGACCACTCTGTTATACCTCTTTTAATTCTGCTAATAGTCCTGTCTTTCAAGGACTTTCTAAAACTCATGGTCTCACAATTGCCATCCTTTTTAGCTATTGCCGTTTGGAAATCAGCTACCAAGCATTTCACCTCAGCCTAAATCCCGTTAGCAAAGGGAATGCTTGTGTCTTGATTCAACACCTCTTTAACTTTCGAGGGCAAAGTGTCAAAGAGGTGATCTTCCACCACGAGCCCGCTTTTCCTGAGAAGCTGACACTGCCCCAGCATGGCTGGCAGATACTCCAAGCAGTTTCCCTTCAGTTCCAGATGAGTCAGCTGCAACAGTTGGCTAATTTTATCTGGGATTGAGGTAATACAGTTTTGTCCCAGACTCAAAGTCCTCAATTTAACACATTTAAACAACTGTTTAGGCAAAGTGTCGACTTTGTTTCCTGTGATGTGGAAATGCTGCAGATTTTGAAGCAAACCTATTTCTGCTGGAATCAATGCGATTGAGTTGTAGCTTACATCTAAACATCTAAGTTTCTGTAAACTGAACACTGCGGCTGGTAAGGATTCGAGTTTGTTATTGGAGAGATAAAGAGACTCCAAATTCTTTATGTGGGTAATGGAGGAAGGAATGTTGACTATTTTGTTGTGCCACAGCTTTAAACAAGTCAATCTTTTTAAGTGTTGGAAACTGATGATTTCTTCAATTGTGCGTATGCTGTTTGACTTTAAATCCAGTTCCTGTAAGTTAGAGAGGCTGAAGATGGCGTGGGGAATTCTCTCCAGTTCACAGTTCTGCAGTTCTAACTCCGCAACATTAGTCATTTTCTTAAGGCTATTGAGTACCACAAGCTTAGTGCCGTCATTAAGAATGACTAGCTTGGTCAGATGTGGTGCCACATCTGTGATATTGGGGGGAATTTTGGTCAAATTGCTCTTCACATAGAGAATTTTAAGGTGTCTCAACTCTCGGAGAGATTCGAGCCCTATCATTTTATTGTTTTCAGAGTTCAAGTTGCCTATCAAGTACAATTCACGGAGGTTTTTGAGCAAATACACCCACGCGGGAATTTCTGCGACATCTGTGAATTTCACATGAAGGCATCTCAAGTGGTCCCGGAGGAAGCTGAAGGCAGTCTGCTCAACCTTCGCAGGGCAGTGGCACAAATGAAGCTCCTGAAGATTTGTCATCTGGGAAATTTTCGCTGGGATTTTTGCTTCAGGAATCAGCTCCAGTTTCAAAACATCCAGATCGGTCAGATCAAACACTGCGTCGGGGACCCCCGAAAGCATGAAGAGATGTAATTCTTGCTTGTCCTGGGCGTTGCGAGAAACGTGCTGCCGCAGCTTTTCAAAAGTCCATTCGTGGTTTAAACTAATTTCCCGCAGTTTGTTCTCACTCACCTCCGACAAAAAGACACCGAACCGCTTCGAATACAGCTGGTCGTACTGATCTACCATATGCAAGAGAAAGGCAAAATCATTTTTCACATCGGGGATATCACTGAAGCTACTCTCTTCCCTGACCTTTTCAAAGGAATATTCTTTTAAAGGTATTCGGAACAGCCAGAAAAGCGTGTAGAGGCAGATAAAACCATAGACACAAATGAGGGAAATATAGCTGATAAGCAGCTTCTTCAACATGTAAGCCATGTTGTGTGTACATTCAAACTGCGTGTAGCCAATCAGGTGTTCCACTTTTGGGTTGCAGATGTGTTCAAAACTAATGGTGTTGACAAAGTTTGCAGTATAGCAGAGAATAAATATGAACTTGACAGTCTTGATGACAGTCTGGCCAACGTAGAGCTTGTAGATCAGATCACTGTCCTCCACGTGAGCCCTGAACTTACGGACTTTCTCAAACAGAGCTTTGGCTTGTTCTCCATCTTTCTTATCTAAAATAGTGACGCTGGGAACCTCGATCATCGGCTTGTCAGCTGAAAATTTGAAGCCAGACTTTGTTATCATGGGAGTGTTGGCACTTGGGCTTCCCTCATCGCTGCTAGTGGAAACATACTTGGGCAGGGACTGGGCCCCGGTTAACCTCTGTTTGTTCTCCTCCGAGTCCTCACATGCCGTTTCAGACAATGCTTTCGTAGTCCAAGGGGACTCAAAGCACTTCCCTAATATAGACACAAAATGCTCAATTTTTGAGCAAGTCTTGGGATACTTGAACCAAAAATTGCTACTGACTATTAAAATGATAGTATGGATGAGAACAAGATAGGGAAAATACTTTGAATACCAAGGAAGAGCCAAGTGATAGCACATCTGGTTAATAAATACATATTGCTGAAAATCCAAATTTGTTTTACGGCCTGAAGAATCTTTCTGCTCCTTTTTCAGTTCCTGGCCCGATTCAGTGGGTTGATACTGAGAAGAGGTAGCCCTGCTCAGAAGTACGTCGGGTGTTACAGTAGGGTCACTTCTGAAGGAAACCGTTCTCATTGATGCTTCTCCTTGACCAGTGGTTGTTTCAACAGTGGTAAAGTCAGCCTTCCCTGACGTGCCGGGTTGTGCTTTTGAATTTACAGTAGACTGCAAAACTGGCAAGCAGACCACCTGGTCTTTGGTCAGCTGCATGGTTCCAGCAAAAATGGCAACCATTAACATAACAACAGCTAGATAATCCATAAATACATCCCACCATGGTTTTAAGATACGGTAAGTTGGCTGGATGTCATTGAGCGATGCAACTTCTGCAAGGGTAAACATTCCTACAAGAGAACAAAGACAAAATCACTATTGCTGACTAGCCAGCAGGTTATTTTACCATTTAATAGCCATGACATACAGATCCTCAGAAGGTTCCAGTTTGCATTACGTTTTGTTGCCTGTCACACAATGTCCACCGTTCCGCTCAACACTGTTTGCTCAAAGGTTACATACTGGAATGACGCTTTACCATGAAAACAGAAGTCTTCTTGCTTCAGGCCAGATGATATTTACATCTCTGCCACTTCACAGCACAAGCACCAAGGCCTGCACTGTGCAGCTGAAATATCTGAAAGGTAAAGTGCTGTGGCTGATATGTATTAATAACATGAATAGCAACTGTAGATTACAGTGCACAATCTGATTCTGTGAAGATGACTGCTCTAGTCTGAATAGGTGAAATCCAGCACTGACACTATTTTGTAGTACCTTGCATCTAAACAAAATAGCATTTGTTAAATGCTTTGCATCTTGCTCATGACTTGCACAGCACATTTTGGGTCTCTTGTTAAATTATGAGCAAGGTCTCATCTAACACAGTGACAGTCAATGTCTCCCTCTCCTCACTACCGAGCATCCACACTGCTTACAAGATTGGGTCCTTACTCCTAAGTACCACTGCACAAGTGGAAGTCTTGAAGTTACTACTTGACTATTTGTCACTTTTTTTTTTTTTTAAGTATGTTTGGATGTTTTACAGTAAGAAACAGTTATTACCTATTCACTGGACCAAATGGTACTGTATACCATTCTTTTGCTCCCCTCCCCCCCCCCAATCAAGAAATAATCCTTCCTCAAAAAAATCTAACCCAGCTAACAGAGAAAAAAACCTCTTTCCTAACATAATGGAGAAATGATTTTTTTTTTTCAGATTATCATTACAGCCCAGTGAAGACAGGAAGCTGGTTAGTCCAGGTAGCACAGGAGCTTGCTGCAAGGCTTTCACTTCAATTTAAACATATGCATTGTGAGAAAGTAGCAAACTGATGGTGTGAGAATCCAAACCTCTTTGCAGCTTTAAATAGCTTGCTTCTCTTTTTGTTTTGACAAAATCTAGAGGACCTAACTTTTATCAGATTTTTTAAAAAATAAGCTTCCTCTGCAAGCAGGATGTGGTAAAATGATCATTTTAACTGCTGAACTTGTGGTTCAAATTTGCCATTTCTGAAGTAAAATATGCAGCTTATGTGCACGCATGGAGTGGAGAAAGAGACAGGATGTTCATTATCAGACAAAGTCTGGCTCCCCTTGGATGGGAGAAGAGCAGCTTAGCAGAGCACAAGGAGATCAAAGCAGGCAGTAAAATAATAACTCTTTATAATTTCTATCATACCAATTCATACATAGCCGCACCTTACAAACCCTAAAGGGCAGTGTCTCACACAATGAATACAAATATATATATATATATATGTATATATGATTATTTATAGCCTATGTTTTTTTCTGAAGATAACAGGCATTTCAGAATGCAGAACTCAAGTTCTACTGCCTATATGATCAAAGGCATGCATTAGCCCCTTTCCTTCCCCACACCAGCACAAGCAGCTCCCATGATCTTGGTCTACAGGAAAGGTCAGTGGTCACCACTACAGAGGCCGGCATGGACCTCACAATGAAAGCATCTCCTCCACCACAGGGAGGGATCCAACCCCTGGCCTCCCACGCTCTCCTCCTGAGAACTTTTTCCAGTTTTGCATACCTAGCCTGCGATTTGGTGAAGGCAGCCAGAGAGAAGAAGGTTTTATCTCACTGCAGCACTCATCTCAGTTGGTGCTTTTGGCACAGTTGCCAAAACATAAAAGTTAAGGCTCAGTATCTCCATGAAAGAGCAGAAGAAACTTCTAGCCCACTCGCTCTTTATTTTCCAGGGGGCAAATGAATATCAAATGCTCTTCCCCCATCAGTAACACAAGTTGTTGGGGTCTTAAAGTTCTCCCAGCTCCACAAGAGCTTCCTCCATGCAGCATGGTTCTTGAGCCTTTCCTCACGCACCTCCCCAGGTCACAGACCAGTAACACACCCCACAGCTATCAACGCCTCACAGCACTTTACTTGAAGTTAGCTACAAACTCCCATTTTTCTGTTATGTCTCCTCGTGCTCACCTAGACTGAGTCACAGAGTGATGCTTGCCCTAGGATGGCCACCTATGACACTGAAATAAGAACCCTGTGCAAAAGAATAGCATTAGTCATTTCTACTAATGTGAACTGATGGATAGAAAAGGACCCTCCTTACTCCTCAGGCACAACTGCCACCTGTCCAGGACAGGAGAACCACAGAACAGTAGAGGTGTTTGCTGGTTTGTTTTGGGATTTTTTTTATTTTTTTCTTGGCAGCTGTTTAGAAGGGGTGCTCTCACAGATCTCCAGGCTCTTTCTACTGCAGTCTCACCCACCTTGGCAGCCACAAGAACACCTCGTCCACTAGGTTACTAGTGCAATAGCTCAACAAGGGAGCACAGAGCCAACAGTTTAGTAAGGAGAAGTCATGCATGTTGACTACAGCCGTGCTTCTGCATGTAGAGCTGGGCAATGCGCAGGGAGGAGGCAGCAAGAAGGATGGGAAGGAGGAATGAGACGACTGCTGTAACAACCAGGGGTAGCTGCTACTGCTTGTTCCTCTGGGGCTAGCTTTTCCCTCAACTTTGCACTAGCTAATTATGTGGGAAGTTGCCTCATTGTGGTTTGGGGCACAACCTGCAGAATTCCTTTCGTAGAATTACGGTGAAATTTTTTTTTTTTTTTTTTTTTTTTTTTTTTTTTTGCTTCTGCCATAAGAACACTCAAATAATGCACCAAAAGCCAAGTGCTGCAGACTTGCTCTAAGCAACTGAAATAACTGAAAATAAATGAGGGAGCACAAAGTGGTTCCAGAGACAGACTCAGAAAGAACAATTAAAAAAAATGAAGCTAAAGCTAAAAATCGCCTCTACCAGACCTCTGTCTTGCACACACGTAAAATTATTTCAAAAAAAAGTTAGAAGACACAACAGAGCCCGTGTCATCCTCTTTGTGAAGATGTAGGCAGCATGGTGTAACAGGAGCTTTACACCGAGAAGTACCACATTTAATGTTCTGAACATATATTTTCTTTCAAGTTACAGATACTCGCAGAATAGCTGCTCTTTTGGCAGAGATTTGCAGTTACAAAAGACAAAAAACCCTCTGTGGCATTACTGTCTAACGCTGCGTCTCATAAAAGAGAGGCAGACCTTTTTCTAGCTGCAACAATCAATTCCAGGAGCTGAAAACAGGTTTCTGCCCTCACAGTTATTTAAATGCTCCAAGTCTTAAAAACCAAAATGAAAACCTACACACAGTAAAAGACACATTCTGAGAGGTTACAAACAAATTTGTTATTTTCTCGCTTAAATCCATCATTACGTGTACTGGTCTTTGATTTTACTAGACTAATAAACACAGAAGTTCATTTTTATTTTATTTTTGCCGATGCTAAGAAATCAAACTACTACAGAACAACAGGTCTCTACAGCATTGTGATTTTTTTCTTTAGGTTTACTTTAGACCATGCTTAATTTTAAAGCTTTTAAAACCTCCTTTTAAAGCCTGCTTTTTAAAGTTCAGAATATTCCTAGAGTAGGTAGATAGTATTTAATTGCTAATTTTCAACCTCCTTTTAACAGTGCCAGATTGGGGTAGAGGTTTCATGGTAAGCTACAGTGATAACATAGTAAAAGAAAAAAAAATAATTCATGTAAATGACAGTCTGTGTCTGGTAGGCAGAGCCTGCAACTCCCTGCCATAAGTGGTCTCTCCACAAGACCAGTGCATGCTCTATTTACAACCCTGTAACCCTGATGCAAAGAGTCTGTAAGCAGATACCTCAACCTGAAGAACAAAGTACTATGCAGCTGAAAAGTCAAAATATCTAATTTCCCATTATGAAAACATGCATTTCTTTCAGCTGTTTTCAGGCCTTGCAAGGCACCAAATGGACCTTGATGCTCAGCAGAACTTGGGGTTTTGACACACCAAATCTAGACCCCAAACTAGAAAACTGCAGTTTTTGAAGAGAAATAATTTAATTCCCAATATGGAATTTCAGGACACAGTGTCCTTTTTAAAATAGCATATCTTACTCTAGTTTAGTAAGCACAGATTTTATCCCTGCAGTACTGCAGTATGATCTTTAGGGCTGCATAGCTACACAAAATAAGACCTTTTATTTTAACAACTAATCCCTTTTCCTCCCACACTCTTTGTCTCCAGTTCTGTAACTTGGATAACACTCTAGGATGACATTAACCTCTCACAGCTCCATCTATTACCTCCAGTTATCTACTGGCTGCATTATCTATCCTGGGAAAAGATAAAAAAAATGGTAATTCTTTAAAACAAATGCAGCTGTTCTAAGCACAACTCTTTCTTGCTATCTTCTGAGGAAAAACTTAAAAGTTCTGAAAGCAGCATAGTACTACCTCTCTTTTCATTGTTAATGTTACATGGAGCTCTGGAACTAAACCCATTTTGTTTATTTTGCAGTTATATAAGTTACAGTGAAAATAGAATAGAAAGAAAAAAATTGACAATGACAATACAATTGTTCTAAGTTACAGGCCCACATTAAATCTGCAAGGGTAACAACTAATTTCATAAATCATCCTTCATGTACAATTATAATCCTTTCATTAGTCTTAAAGAAAAGCTATAATAGAAAGAGCTCAATGTGATTAACCTGGTGATTTTCTTCTGACACATTTCAGACTATAAATGCTGAAATACAAAGTGGACGTACTGGGTTGTTTTTTTTCTAAGAAACTGTTCTAGCTTAAACACAGAAGTGAGAGGAAAAGGAAGCAGCATATTGGTATGTCACTAATGTTTATTTACATCCTACTTCTTCCTGTACTTAGTGATAAAAACTTCATCTGTCTGCCCCTGTAACTCACTAGCCCTCCTGTTTTAAAAGCATATTCAAAGTTAAAGCAAATTCAAAGTTAGAACAAACAAATAAAACCAGAACTGTAGCACATGAACGTCTTGTTTTACTTTCAGGTTCCCAAGACTCCAAACAAGCCCACTTTGTTTCAGGAAACAAAAAGATTCTTGAATTAGCCTTGTCACCACAACTGGTCAAGAATTTCCTAAAAGGAAAAAAAAAAACCACACCCCCCCC
>WUAM01000280.1:3991108-4009175 GCA_024336885.1 Actenoides hombroni
CCACTTTGTTTCAGGAAAAAAAAAGATTCTTGAATTAGCCTTGTCCCCACAACTGGTCAAAAATTTCCTAAAAGGAAAAAAAAAAACCAAACCCACCCCCCCCCCCCCAACGCATTTCTAGTTGAAAAGAAAAATTACTACCACAAACAGAATTGTTTTCTCCCTTCCCACAGGAAATTAAGGAGAAGAAAAGTTTTCCCATAACTAAAAGGCTTTGCTAGCTCGCTTTTGATCAAGTGACCATAAGTTTAAATTTATTTCTACTGTATATTTTACTCTCTCTATCCACCAGTCATTTCTGCTTCCTTTGTTTTCCTACTTCTGCAATATCCTATTAAGGCAGGCAATTACATCTTAATATGATAAGAATGGATTATGAGATTCTTCTTAGCCAGGACACTGCAAATCAGTTGTTCTACAGTCTTCAAAGATTAAAAAAAATGGCACCATTCTTTTTTTTTTTTTTTCTATCCCACAGAACCAAGTGTAAGGAGCCCCAGAACCCCTGTAAAATAATGCATAAAGACATTCAGAAAAGAGCCTATGAACAAATTAATGCATATTGAGCATACAGACACATTCATTGCCTGCATTGGTTATTCAGATCCCGAGATTAAGAGAAATTTAAAACAAACTGAAGGAGGTTTAACCAAAACACTGGTGGGTTTGGGGATCTAGTAATAGAGGGAAATTGTCCCAGCTGCTATAGTTGGCAGTATTTCTATTCCTAGCCTGGTTTGCAGCTCCTAGTATGTAGGCTGAGGTACTGCATCTGGATAGCTGAGCAAAGCAGTAGTCCATCTGAAAAAGAGGATTTAACTCTGCTGCTTTATTCCATGGGGGATTATTGTGTTTTGCTCTACCTGACCTAACTCAAGTTACAACACCAGTTTTAGGTACAACTGTGACTAGTTTCTCTTCTCAAGCATCCTTCAAATCAAACCCCCAAATTCAGCTAAGCATGGATTTGCATGTTGAGTGCCCCTATTGCCTGAAAAGCCCAGAAAACATTCCACAACAAAATACAACACAGGTATTTTTAAATAGGTATTTTTATAGTTTTCTCTACTGTATGAAATGTTCTGCTACTTCTTCAGTGACGGACGGTACTGCAGAACATTAACACCAGAATGCAAGGACTACAGCGCATCTTATGGTACCAGATACTTCCTGATAAATGCTTTTGTACCAGATACAGATTTATCCTAAGAAAGCCTGCATGGAAAAAGATTTCTGTTATTTTTTTTCCACCACGTTAGAATGTTAAAAGTTCCCATTCACTATTTCTTCCCTGAACATCTGACAGCAACCAAATCTACCCCTTTTAGATTAATCTGCAAGATCTGGGTTAGTTTATTTTTGTTTGGCTACTCCTTGACTGAGCAAATTGTTATTCGTTTGGCCTATTTGGTATTCCAGGCTAAACACATTTCTATGGGATGGGATATTTATCTGCATGATTTGACTTTCTTAAAGTTAATTGCATGTCACTTCGAAGGCAGTGTTTTAGAGATAGTGTACTGTGAGCATAATGGATAACTGAATAAGAAGAGAGCCAAGAGCATAAAGCTGGAAGATTTCCTACAGAGAAAAACATTCCAACTAAGGAACAAAAGTTCTACCATAGCTTTTAATTGTAACCAAAGCTCATTATAGATATAGATATCTATATACGGAAAAATGTGATGCTGTTTTATAACATATTTACGTGATTAAGGAGGATTAAATAACACCACTCATTGACTCATTATTTGAGGGGGGAAAAAAAACCCCACAAAACAAAACAGTGAAACAAAACACAACATAAACACCCCCAAAAAACCAGTCACAATGTCTCGTGTCCCCCACCCCCCCTTCCCCCACCCCAACCCATCTTCCCCAGTTTCCAACTGTCCAAATTGCACAGCTATTATTTTGGACTTTCCCTTAAAGGGAATATATAACCTATGATATAGACTGTAAATAAATTCCCCAACTAAGGAATCATCTTTATGACCAGCATTAACCTGACTGACAGTAATTTGATAACCAAAAAATTATCAAAATCTAATTTATCTCAGACTGCATACAGAAATATTAGGCTTCAGTAAGTTGGAGACAAAAATAATAGATCCTTACTTTATATAATCAATGTCAAATTAGTGCTCATTTACAAAAATTAAATCAACTTTTTTCTTTTTTAAGTCTTCAAAAATTCTGCCCTTCAAAGCTGGGCTTTTTCAGCTTGTATAACACTCTAACCTACTTTTGGATGCCGCTATTTAAGTGTTTACACTGAATCTTCCTTGTTTACCAGCTCTTTGAAGGTCTAGTGCTATACACCACTCCTACACAGATGGTTTTGTAATCAATGCGATATTTAAAAAGCAGTATTAGCAGCCATAATTTCCCTAACAATAAACTCTCAAATCATGCGTCATTCTTGCCTTGCTGTAAATGACCAGAGAGG
Source organism: Actenoides hombroni (assembly GCA_024336885.1). Taxonomy (NCBI): domain Eukaryota; kingdom Metazoa; phylum Chordata; class Aves; order Coraciiformes; family Alcedinidae; genus Actenoides; species Actenoides hombroni. The sequence continues at coordinate 3,993,558 of WUAM01000280.1, forward strand.
TCTGTTTAAGGATGACTTTCAAAACAGGAGTCCAGTGTTGTACTTCTGACTAGCTCCCCAAAGCACCCAAAGATCATTAACACAATTAATTCCACGTTCACCACACGCGAGTTCTGTGCCCACAGAGCCCAGAAAATGAGCAACTTCTCACTTTGCTTACTGCAGTGCTCCTGAGCCATGCTCTTACAAGAGGGCTGCTCTGACTAACAGTACAAGCTTCAGGTTTTATTCACATTTACCCCCAGGCTTCAGAGTATCTCTCAGAATGAGACTTATCAGTTTTTGACCCCGAAAAGCTCAGGGAGATCCTAAACTGAATGTATAGCGACACGGCTCCATCCTCACTTCAGGCAGGTTAGTAGCACTGGAGACCATAAAGGGCATGAGAGGAAAGAGGGGAGAAAGAGAGTGATCCTTGAGCATCCCTCGGCATGGCTCTCCGTAGGCGATAAAGAGTATAGTATAGTGTTGTAACTATATGTGTTATGGTTCAAGTCAATTAACCACATGTGATTTTACAGTTATAAAACAAACCAGCTAGAGCAAGACAACATGCAAGAAACCAAGAGAAGTGACTAATGAGGCTAGACCTCAGCAGGGGTAAACTGTGAACTTATGCTTTCATAACTGTAACAGTCCATAAGTGCACATGCATTTCGCAGGCAATTTTTCTCAGGAAGAACATGAATTTTGCACAGCCTGAACAGATATCCTGCAAGAAAGTAATAAGGACCTTGCAGATGAAGGCAAAGAACATGCCTCAGTGTATTCCAGAGCATGCACTCCAAACCTTAGATTGCTGTTACTTATGCAATCATTATGCTGTTATTTATGCAATACTGATTCACCTTTCTTTTATCCAAGGTAGCACATTACCACTGATCAAAGTAGCACTGCTAGGGCTGAGCAATCAGATTTCCAACAGCATTTTCTGTTTGATCTATCTGGACTAGAGCAAAAACAGTAAGTGGACATGTTGTAGCTCATTTCACAGAATTCCTAAAACATCCCCAAACTGATAATCTTGAACAGACAGCCTAACATGTGCGTGCAAGACCCCCAGTTTAACACTAAGTACTTCTACTCAAGTACAGACACAACTGAAAGTTACTGCAGTTGATTGAACCTGTGCTAACACGGACGGACAGATGTACAACGCAGTTAAGAAGTTACACCATCCAATAAACTCTAGCAGCTGCTCGTGCTCAACTGCTAAACATTTAATCCTTTTGCCATTTCAAAATCTGCTGTTCCCCGATCTTTTAGGCAGTGATGTTTTTGCAGTGTTTTCACGACTGCTATCAGAAGTACAGAACACACAGTAAACATCTGGCACTTCTACTGACCAGAGCACTTTGGGAATTTATCAAGATGCAAAAGTAAGCTGCATCAAAATAAAAGCACATGTGGTAACTCTAGTCCCTAGGGGTTGCTTTTTAACCATATAGAAAAATAATAATAATAAAATCTGTATCACTGGGTTGTTGTTGTTAAAAGTAATTAAAAGGATTGGAAGAGAAAAAGACATACTATAACAAAATTATATTTCCATTTTAGTTCAGAAATCTGAAAAATAGAACAGCTAAAAACAGTTTAGACCCTGAGATGTTATTTAAATTTGCTTTTATGGAAAAATAAGTCCACAAGGCTACAAAGTTTGTTCTATGAAATAGCTCGATCTCGGGAAGAGATGGCACTCCGAGACTTATATGGTTCCTCTGAAAAACACTCCTTTCTGATCCACAGCCACACACGCTGCCTCTCTCTGTCTCATCTTGTTCTGGATGCAGTTGGAACTGGGGCAACTTCAAAAGCGGTAAGAAACTGAGCTTGTCATAGAGCTGCTAGTTTGGTGATCTTACGCCACAGAATGTAACGATACAAATCTTGCTACAGAATATATTAGTACCTTTAACTACACACCTTAAACATATCCAAAGAATAGGAAGAAGTGCACACCAAAGAAAAAGAAATCGCGTCACTGAAGTTCACATTGTTGTAGGTTTTAATAACCCCTCTAAAGGGCAAAATGACCTCTCCACCCTAATTCATGGTACTAAAGTCTAGGCTTAATTTCTAAACTGTATTCCAATCCAAATGGAAGCAGGTTTACTAAGTAACTGGAGTTATTTTCTATGAATACTACTTTTTATTTTTAATGGACATGCCAGCAACCTTGCACTGGAAGATTTACAGCATCCTCATGGCGATCTAGAGCCAAGAGCAGATAAAAAGTTCCTTTAACTAAGAACATGATCCATTGTTCCCTACCTGAGCTGGTTCACCTCTTCAGACAGAACAGCAAACACAGTGACTCTCACTGGGTTACACATTAAACAAGTTTCGTATACAAGATTTGTACACATATGAGCTGCTGTATTTTCGAGTACCTATGGTGACACTTCCACTATATCCATTAGCTAAAAGCAAACTAGGAAAGGCCACATTAAAATTAAAAAATTAAAATAACAAAAGCAAATTGAACACACAGAGACATACAAAAATCCCACCACCAAAAAGCACCCAGTGACACAAGAAGCTACATGTAAACACCGGCCTTCTACTCGCACATCAGAGTTCCTCTGTTTCTGCCAAGATCTTTTTTGTGGCAAGAGCAGCAGAAAGGTACACCAAGTGCAGCTGAGAATCAGGATATGAAAAAGCACACTTTAATTCCACCTTTCCTTTCATCCCCTATGCCAACATAGAGATGCCTTGATTAAAAAATAAAAATAGAGCAAGTTTACAGCTCCAATAAACAGGCTGCACCCTCAGTTTTCAAATACACAGTCTCTCCACGGGACAATAGTAAAACTGTGTTCCTACTTAAATGTCACACAGCTTCTTTTCTCCCCAGGGAGAAGGGGAGACTTCCTCATCCAATACAGGCTGTAAAGCCATGGCACAGAAACTACTCACCGTAACTTCTGCGCAGCCTCCAACACCTCTCCCACCATCCTGTATCCCCTCACTCTGGGTAAGCACCACACAAGAGATAGCCTGCTCCCAACCTTACCTGCCCTTTATCAAGCAAAGAGATCTTCTATGCTTCAGACATCCTGCCAGATGGGTAACAACAATGACTTCTCACATAAAACTCTGATCAACGGATGAAGGATGACTTATTAATGTGTCTGCATTCCTGCCAAGCTTCCAATAGCTGAATCTCCAGTGATTTCACGCCAGGAAAAATGCCTGCAGCTGAAGCATTTATCCTCAAAAGGATTTACTTAAGTTTACTATATTTCTTCTTCCTCCTCTAAACTTAAGCTGCTTTCTGCAAGCAGTAAGCTATTTATGTAGTCCATCTAGTCCCATAATTGTTTTGTTCAGGGTGTGTGCTTCAATCTCAGTACTTAAGCATAAAAAGGAATTATGCTACAACAAATATTTGAGGCCGTTTTGAAATTTTGCTGATGATCAGATCATCTCTTTCCTTTTTATGCTTTATTTTCTCAAAATCCCATTCAAAATGTTGTCTTAAGAATAGAAAGCATGTTCCAAAAGACTTGTACATCTTCCCTGAGACTGCAGCATGCCTGCTCTAACAAGCAAGTTTCCAGCTCTGCAAAAAGATTCAGCAAGGCTCAGTTGTGCTGCTTGCTGCCATTCACCAGCACCAAAAAATACATACAACCTCCAATTTAAATATTTATTATTGCTAAATTTATATTATGATTTGACTCAAATGCTCCAGCTAGAATTGTAACCTCTGTACCGAGGGCTCTCCAACAGGGAGTGGGCAGACAACCCTTGCCCCTGAAGGCTTACAATCTAGAAGTGATTATTTGTTAGGCAATGACAAGTATGTTTGTGGTTGTAAAATTCAAAGCAAAAAAACCCAAACCCATCAGGCTTCCAGAAAATGATAGCAAAAGTGGAATAGCAGGGTGATTAAAAGTATAATCAAACTTAACATTTTGAAAACATTTCTATCTTTGAAAACACTTAACATTATGCCCAGATAAATCCATTTACAGTTATAGCATTCCTATATACTTAGCTGTACTCCTTCCCACTAGCTTGAGGATGGTGCAGTCTCAAAAACAAGGCACTAAACATTACCAGCTCTTGAAACCTACCTTGCCAGTAAGTCAGACAACGAAGCTTTCCTTTCCAGTCAAAACTGTTTTAAAAAAGACAATGAAGCTTTCTGAGTATGTACTTCAACTCAAATAAATGAAATAGAAATATAGAAAGGAGACATTTTATTCAATCTCATCTACTGACAGATGCCACTCCTGCTCCAGCACTTACCACCTTGTTATGATTACCACAGCCTTCCCCAAGCACTTGCAATAACTCCTTTGGCAGCCACCTTCACAGACATGCAGTCATGTACCATGTCATCATCTGTCTGACTTTCACATCCAACTTGTTATCTGCTTGGATAGCCAAATGGGGAACTCGGTCCAGGAGCAGCTTTGCTTATTCTGCAGGCAGCTTCCCCCCACCCCAGGTGCTTGCCATTTGAACTTGTTTTGGCAAGTTACTCATCACTTAAAGCAGCACAATAGCCACTGCTACAGAAATAAAAGGAGAGTTGCCCCCGAAATTAAGGAAAACAAACCAGTCAGATTTCATTGTTGCCTTTGTTTCAAACCAGCCAAACCAGGTAACTTTCATATCCTGCAGCAGGCTCCAGTCAGGTCCCCAGGAGGTTCTGTGCAAGTGTGGGTAACCAGACAGGCAAGTTCAGGATGCGGCACTAGCATCATACTAACCTGGAAGAAGGAGGATCATTTCCTTCTAAATCATCTGTTTAGCTCTTCCACCAACATATTAGGATTAAAATAAAAATAAAAATAAATGGGAAAATGGAAAGGCTGAGCTTATGCAAGTACATCACCACTGATTCCAGAGTCCTGGCTTTCATTGTGCCTTCCACCAAGGCTTTCAGGAGGTGGTACAGTCCAGCCCCTCTTCCTGCTCTGTACAGGCCAAGGTGGAGACTCAGGATTTCTCCAAAAGCAAATGGTTTTTCAACGTAATTTCCAGCAGTATTTCTACGGGCACGTGTGATGGACAGGGCATCGCCTACGCACATACATGAAGCAGAAGCAACAGAGCAAATGTTTCTTTTATCTTGTAACAGTGCCAGAAAGCATGAGCTGCAGTGCAGTGGTGGTGGTGTAAGACAGGACAACTACAGTGCTCCTCTCCCACAGTGAGTGTTAGAAGGTCTCTGCCTGCCAAGTGATCAGGTGGCACAGCCCTATGGGCCTGCAAAGACCCCTCTCTTAGAACAGGGTGGCCTGGAGGCAACCTGCAACTACCAGGGGTCAGCAGAGATTCCTTGAGCTCTCTGTTTGCATTTCCAAGTGTTGACTCAACACAAAATAAAAGCACAAAATGACCACAAATTACCCACACAGTGACCTGTATCATGTCTTTGCTGAATGTGAGTAATCCTCGATACACCAGATCTATTCGTAAGTTTGCCTGGCACTATTTTAACAAGCACCTCCTCAAGAATGTTAGGACAACTAACCAACCATTTTATTTATGTTGCTGTTATCTCATCTGCACACTTGGACTACTGCCTGTGCATGTGGGTGTACAGCATTATGCATTGTGCAATCCTGTCTCAAAAAGATTGCAACCCCAAAATTCAGTTGAATTGCATCAGATTTCATACTGTATAACACAGCAGAGTGTTTGAGGAAGGTAAAGTTTGGAGCTTGACCAGTTACAAAAGGAAGAACAGTCTATGCTGTCGACTAGGAACAGAAATAAATATTTTATCTTCTAAATCTTCTTTTATCTTCTCTTTATCTTTGACCACAGGAAAAGTCACAAAGTAAAGACATCCTAACAAAGTTTGCAAGTATTAGCAGTGTGTCAGAATTATTCCTTAATATGTGACTCTATTCTGAAAAGTGATTTAACAAAGGTGTCATTCAAGGATACAAGTTACCAGAAAGTTTTGCCATTTCCATGCAAGTGTACAATTCACAAATAAAACTGTTTCTCTGCAGCTTTTGAAACTGTTCCTCAGGGAGCGTAGCCGAGGTTTCTACATAGAGTTAATCTGGGGATAATGCTTCTTAGTGCTCTGCATAGCTTTACTTGCTGAAGCTGGCCATATTCACTGATACTTGCTTTGCCAAATTAAGAGAAGCTTTACTTCCTCCCCTAAAGGGAGAAGATACAACCGGCTGTATATGTGCAAGAAAAGCAAAATGAGTAATCACTAAGTGCCTTTAAAACAAAACCAAAACCCCCATTAAAATGCTCATGGAGGTAAAGGCCAACAGGCTTAGACTGCAAGATCTCAAATTATATAAATGAGAGCAATAATGGTATTGTGACATTTAATAGGGAATCTTTACTGCCTTTAGTTAACAAGAAAACAAAACACACACAAAACCAATTATGTGACAATGGTATGCTTGAAAGTATCCAGTTACATAAAATTATTTCTCGCTTCTGAGTTGCTGTTTGTGAATAGCTGCCATTTGAACAGAGATCTGAATAAAGACCCTTAACACCCCCTTACTGTAACAGAGTCAAAATTCAAGTTTATTAGCAATGAGCAGATGCTTAAGCAGATTAACATGAAATATTAAAACTTTACAGAGGTCAGACTTGCATTTAAGTTTTTAATTAGGAGCTCTACACCTATATAGTCCAAAGCAAAGGTCAGCATGGAATAATCATCCAGGCTGTGTCACCACAGCCAGCTACTATAGTCTTCTCCACACCTCCTTTGAGCCAGTTGTCACTGTCAAAGCCACAACAGACTACAGGTCTGATCCTCCAACTCCTAGATAAGGTCCCCCTGCCAACTGTAACACCATCTCACCCATCACCACAGGACAAACTATTTCTTCTAGAGTAATTTAAGCCACTGAAACCCCACAGAATATAATTCTATAAATGACCACAACCATGACAAAAACCAATATGGCCAAAACACAGCAGCAAAGTTCAGTTAATTCTCTATACATGTAAGCCAAAGGATTTCCAGTGTTTTCGTTCCTCTAATGCACAAAAACAAAATGCCAGCAGCATGTTCTTTGGTAGAAGCCCAAAGACCACTTGAAAGTCTCAATTTTCAAGATGTTTTGGACTACATAACTTGTTTAATTAATTCCCCCCCACCCTTCCCAAACCAAGTATAAAAGTAGCTTCAGTTTCCTCTATGATCCCCTCTGACTCTTGGAACTTCTGCGGGTAGACAAGAACACCAAGAACTATGAGTACAGCTTGTATTTGGCATTTCACTGAACATCTTTAATTTATGATTTACAATTACATTACAAAATGCACATATGCACAAATGTGTCTTACGGATCAAGCCATCTTTCCACAGTTAGCAAATGATGCAATTTATTCAGTCATCACAGCCCAGATCAGACCAGTGACACTGTAAGACATCATGCAAGCAATACAATAGCATGTACTGAAAAACTACTGAAAACTCATTTAACAAATAAAATCCATCTCGTAAAAAAATCCCACGGGACTCTTTTGCTGCAGTTTATCATCTGTGTTTCAGCTCAGCATTCCAAAATATTTAGCTTCTTCTGCAACAAAGAATTTGTGTTGGAATGACTGCACTCCGGGAAGAAATATGGCATTCATACAAGAGCCACAAAATATCACACTTATCAACCCTGTTTCTTGATGCAGCTCTTAAAAAAGCATAGTATCTATGACTTTAACATTGTATTTTCCTCTTTTCAAAGGCCCAGTATCCCTACTTTATGCTTTGCCAGATGAGTACTATATTAAGCAAGACAGGCAGCCCAGGAAGATAGACCTGAGCTGTTACTTTTATCTTTGCACAGAGCTTCAAAGGAAGTCCACTCACTGGTCCTATTTTTGGGCCACAAATGGCATGACCACAGAATAGCCATTCCTGCCTATAAGAACAGAGATGCTACAGTGTTTAATCTTTTGCGTTTGCTCAAGTTCTAAAACTTTTATTGCATTACCGTACTTCTGATCTTGTTTTAAGACTTCCCTCCGTCCCTAGATTCTTTTCCACTATGACTCTTGGTCAGTGCAAAGATGTGGGTCACAAGACACATTCAGAAGCTGACTGGCTTTCTGTGAGCACGTACATGTGTTTCTGTGTGGACAGTGACAAACAACAGAAAAAGTCTCTGCTCTTCCAAGTGACACCTCAGAAGTATACTGAGGTAGACACTGCCAACAAGGCTGAGCAGCTACTCCCGGTGCTTGGAGATCATGAAAGGGCAGAAGCAGTGAAACAACCCTCACAGTCATTGTGCCTGCACCTCTACCTCCCTATCGCCAATTCCTGTGCACTGGTTTCTACCAGATGCAACAGTTATACACAAAGATGTGGGTGTCCCTGTGTGTGTCTGCATGTAACCTTGAGAGGAAAAAATGGAAACGAAGAAAGTAATGAAGACTGAAACAACTGTAACTCAATTTAAGAACAGAGAGAATCTTACGCCAAAACAAGTGTCACGAGGTAGTTTAATAAAGGAAGTTTGAGATTTTTTTGCTTGACAAAAAACTCCACACAACTAGGCCCTTCTTCCTTCCACACCTTAAATCTCCTTGCTCCATTCCACGCCTCTTCTCCACTTCTGAAGACATCAGTCCTCAAATAAAATCTGTGCATTTTCTCTTTAAATACAATGGATGGACGCTGTACAAGTATGACCACTGAAAAGCAGAATGCTCAAAACCAGTTTGTTACTCCGATCCATGTATATTCTGTTTGTAAATTGGCATGTATGCTGCCCTGCAATTAGAGGCATGGTGACACATTTTACCATGCAGTCTGCATTCTCCCTTTATCTCCACCTCCCCTTCAGCGTTCCTTCAGCCAGTACAACACTCTTTCTCATATTAAATTTAGGTATAGACCTCTCAATCATCTATTTCTGTTGTTGAGAGTGACTAGAAACAGATGTTACAGCAAAAGAAGTTTCCTAGTAAGTAATTACAGATAAAATCTGCCCACTGTTAGACTCTATTACAAAATTTTTAAAACCCTAGAACAAGAGGTTCTATAGATTTATATGAAACTAAATAATTTCATTTCCTGAGGTGCCTAATCCTTCCTAGAATCATATTAATTCTTACCCATAATGGTAAGCAGTAAGTTCCAGAGGTTAATTGTCCACTATAAAAAGAAAAAAAAAAAATCCAGCCAAAACCCCTCAAAAATATTGCTTATAAACTCATTTTTTTGTGAGCCTCCCACTGCACTTACTCCATTCCACTTTTCATTATCAATTCTTCAGATGCACCTTCAAGAGGAGGAACAGAAAGAACCAAGCCATTACTTTGCAAGAGAAAAGCAGCACAAAGATTTCCCCAACTGGTTATATGCAAGAAAGATGATCTCTGGAGGGAGGAGAGTAGAGTTCAGACAGCACTACACACAAGCTAATCCACCCTGCAGACAGGAACTACTTCCAAGCATACACAGAGTGGAAATGCACCCATCTTTCCCCATTTGAGTCCATAAGGTATCATACGCATAGTTAAGAAACTCTTGGCAACAACTGGTGGACTCCAACTTCTTCAGTTACTCTTGAAATACATAACAGAGGAACTATGTATCTCAGGCCAAGACGGACTAACCACATATATGCTTCACATGCATGAGTGTATATATATGCACATACACACACAATGTATACTTACTATCAGAGGGGCCAGCTGGTGTTCAGTTATTCAGCATATGATGAATATTTTGGTTTGCAGGTTTGTATAGTCCCATCTATGAATTACTGAAGCCAGAGGGACACCACAGACCACTATACTCAATTATTCCTGTATTTAGCCCAGAGCACTACATGTAACTGTAAGCCAAACCTTTGTTTGCCAAATAATGCTCCCAGAAAAGCTTTCAGCCCTGGGAACATTAAAAACTTTCCTGTGTAGTTTATTTGTTCCCGCGCTTACGCTCTCTCACTGTTACACACTGTTACTGTGTCTTATTTCCAACTGCCTGGTTTCAGCTCCCAGCCATCAGTTCTGTGTTAGTCCTGTTTCTGTCAGCTTTTCAGCCTCTAGCATGCTCACCCTCAGAAGGTCCTTCCTGCCAGTTATCTAGTCACCTCATTTATCTATAAAGAAACAACAGATGCAGCAACAGAATGAGCTCTTCAGCCTCTTCTTGTGGTACCTGAACATCACTCAGCCTTCAAGCATCTCCTGACTTTTCTGAACTCACTCCCATTTTCGAGAGGCTGCTCATGACCCCAGAACCATATATGATTCACCTTCTTTCATCCACTGCCCTTCCTACCTAGACACCTTTGCTGTCCTGCAAGAAGGTAGTTGTGTCCAGTTGCTTACTCACTGTATCCTTCTCCTCAAGCTCCTATTCCATCAATACGTCCAAGTACAACACCTGCAGGCCCCATCATCTTGCATCAGACTATATTACCATGCACTTTGGATCAATACAGCTCACCGGGATACCCAGACTACTCTGTACAAGCTGCCTTGTCCTTGCTTACCGCACTGCCTAGCATGGTATGGCCTGCCAGTTGTATCAGTACAGATCAGGTCCTTGTCTCCAGGTACCTGATGAAAAAGGTCAGTGGAATCTGGCCTCACCTCAATCCTTAAAACAGATTTCTAGAAGAATTCCCATTTGATAATGATTCACCAGCAATGACTAACTTTTAAACATCAGTTAGTCAGTTCTTTAAATCGTTTACTTTTGCAATATCACATCACACTAACGTGTCAAGACAGGACTCCCAAAGGGGTACGTTGAAGTCCTAACTGACTACCTCTGCTGTTGCTGAGAAAGGGAACTACAGGTAGCACTTGGAAGGAGATAGGAAGAAGTAGGGGACTGCAAGGCTTGGACTGTCTCCCTGTCCCTGCATCAGATGTCTTTTGAAGACACTGCTTTATTACATCTCGTGTAGGTCCTTCTCTCAAGTGAAATCTAAGTTTCCAGCATGTCACCATGTTTGCTAAGACACATCTCCCTTGAGGTGATACAGACTGATATTGCTCTGTCTAGTGTTTTATCAATTGAATATTGCATTAACTTTTCCAATATTTTGATGAGCACTAATGTCAAGCTAGCTGGAATATGGTTAAATCAGTCACCCCCCCTTCCCTTGTCTGCTCTGGCACAATTAATTAAGACCCTCAATACCAAGTTATTAAAAATTGTCTGCAGGCCTGCAGACTTTTCAGCAAGCTCCTTACAACAATCAAGTCATAGAGCTGCTGATTTTCATATGTCTGTACCTAGAAGGTAATAAGTCTTTATTCATTAAGATGGATTTAATTCTCTGTCAGAATGGCATTCATGGTATCCCACTCTGCACCTTCCTAAATATAAAACTGTATTAACAAATATTCCTAGTTTTCTTGCATGAGCTACTTTATTATCTCCATCTAGTAACTGGCATTATTTGTTTCTTAACATACTTCAGCTGCAGAAAATTAACTCTGCCTATTTTCTAACTTACTTCTTAACTTCTAATGGGCACTAATACTCATGTATCCATTGTCCACTTAATTACTGTATTTTGCTTTGAAACTTCTAGATGTGTCCTGAAGCCAGAGGGCTCTTAGTGCAGTTGTCTTTTTTTTTTTTTTTCCTCTTTAAACCAGAATTTCAGCTTTTGAGCTATTTTCCTCCCTGCAATAGCATAACATTCTCTGTGATGACAAATATGTTCTTTTGAAGCATTAAGTATAATTTCTTTGGGGCTGCTCTGTTTGTCCATCTTGTATGTATCTGCGTCACACTCGATAGTCCCATGGCAACCACCAGCTTCCAGTTGTGTGATACCAAAGTCCACAGTAGCTGTCTCAGCTGAAGAGCTGAAACAAGAGCTGACTTGCAATGGGCTGAATTTCCAAGGCACTGAACACCTTCCCATGATGCTAACAGGATGTTCAGCACTGCAGAAGCAATGACACAGAGTGCATAAAGGGAAACAAACCTGTATGTTTGATTATTAGCCATTTCAGACATGCCCAAAAAGCATTAAAAACAAATAACTAAAAAAATTCTATTTTAATTCCTCCTATTCCTTGACTGTGAAGGTAAGGCATTTACCAAGTCACCAGTTTGGTGAGTCAATGAACACATTCAGGCTCCTCCTCATCAGCCCAGGTTAATAGCTACTGCCTACCACCAGCCATCTGCTGCTTGTCTGATGAACAGGGCAAAATGAACCGACCTCAGTCCTATCCCAGTGTGACACTACCACAGAAACTGCAGCGCTCCTCAGCAGCCTCACCAGAGAGCAAGTGCAGTGCAAAGCACACACACTCTTAAGTGTAGATATAACATTCCTTATCAGCCCCAGGTGGAAGCATCTACACTGTACCTGGATTTGCACAAGCAGTTAATTGAACTTTAGTACAGAATCAGTCCCTAGCCTCTAGGACTGACTCTTTCACAGGGCAATAAAACAATGTATTCAGCAAGAAAACCACAACATTTGGTTTTGTAACTTCCAAAACAGTAGGAAAACTATGCAGAACCTTCCAATTTCACAATTTTATTTAAATAAACATGCTAACTATTCATACACAGTGATCTGTTAAATATCCTAGAAGCATGGTGTTAGCAGTCTACAGATGTCATTCTGCAGTTCAACATACCTGATGATTTTTCCACATAATCAGGGTCTCACATGGCTCCTGAAGCGCACACTTTTATGCATTTGGCTAGAGCAGAAATTCATTATGACGTTTAGCAAGAGTCTAAATTCAGTAGCTGAAAAGGAAATAATCTGGGTGCTTGCTGTACATCAGCCACAGCAACTTATTTTGCACAACCAACAATGACTAAGGAAAAACACATGCAGTAGTTTGGTCATTTCTTATTACAACAGTAAAATGGGAAGGAAAGGGGAAAAGGCGGGGGGGGAAGGCTGTAGCAGTACATTAAAAAGCAAAATGCAGGGCCCTATCCATACCTTCTGCAACAACGTGCCCCTAAATTAGGCAGAAAATATTCAAACCCACCAGTCTGCACAGACAGTTGAGGCTGAAGTGTACACTCCCTGTGCTGGATTCCTCTGCCCTCTCCTCTCTGGGCTGAGGTAAACATAACTATGCAGGTTGCCAAAAAACTCAGACACTAAAACATTCAGCTTGTTTTCTACTACCTAAATTTTGCCAAAGTTCTCTGCTTCATACATATCTAGGAAACCTTTGTATGGGATGGGAAGAATCTCTCGTTGGGCTGCAAATCCAAGATTTGCTGGGAGTGCTCGTACCCCTCCAAGTTCCGCCATTCATCCTCCACCCCATCAGCTTAGAAAACACACAAGAAATCAGCAGCTTTACCCATTCTAAGATGAACATTCAATTCACTATAAAAAGATTAAATATGTGAACTAGGAGTTTCTACTGAAACTCACAGTCATCACACAAGTTAATGACACCTTTGAGATGCTGTTACAGTGTTTCAAAGGTCTAACCAAAGGCTAAAATCAGCTCACATTCCTCTCATAATTTCTGCTTAAGGTTAGCAGAGTCTGAAGGAGCTGCCTGAATATTAAATTCAGATGAAAGTACAGAGTGACTGTAAAATACATGTGCTATTCCTGACTAGTAATACATCTGTGTCCACATAAAGCCTCCCAAATCCTTAAGAACAGCCTTCCTATACAACATAATCCACTTCAAGGCTTTGTCTGCATAAGACCTTTTGGATTACTTCTTAAGAGACAGAAATCATACAAATTAAAAAATTGATTGATTGAACTGCTTGAGACCCTCTTCAGATGCGCTTTTCCAGAATCAGAGTGACTCTCAATTATTCTGCCTGAGATGTAGGGGAGTTGAAGCAATTCACTTCAAATTTACATCTTCAGCTGACTCAATTTCTCAACAGCATGTGAAGACAAGCCCTTAACTCCAGAACCACACACAGGATTTACTTGGGAGCAAATGTCCTAAATATGTCCCTCAGGAGACAGGCCCAGACAACACAACACATCAAGATGCTGGTTCAACATCAAACCATTCTAACAAGAATGCCTGAAACCACACAATCAGAACAGCCTGAATTCTGGTAAATAAATTCATGACTGTATTGGCCAGGTTTGTTTTAGAGAAGTATTTCCAACAGGCACCTAGCCTTAGTTTGAAAAGCCTCTTATTCTGACACAGTTTTCCAAGGCTCTCCTCCATTCCCTCCCTCCCTCCCTCCCTATCCTTGGTCCTTACCCTTCCTCCACAAGCTTGCACCCCCCAGTTGCTCTTTAACAAAACCCAGCCTGCCACCCCATGATCAAGCACAACACAGGACAGCCCCTTCTCCTAAGATTTCAAGCATCACCTGAACACAACACAAGGCAAAGCAGCCTGGAACAGGAATTGCAGGTTCAGAACCAGCAGAGAGGAGCCTTGAGTTCGGAGGCTCCCTCCCCCGCAGCCAGGCTCCCTTTGTTTTTTCCTGGGGATACATTTTCAGATCAGGGCCGGCCTGCTGCAGATACAGATCAGCTTTGCTCATCCCACAGTTCTCTGTCACTGACAAAAAATAGCTCTGGAGGGAGAGGAGGTTTTCAGCTGTTTTCTTCTCCAGTCCTCTCTAGCGATTTCCTCTTTGTCTTCTCCTTCCAGCTTTTATACCTTGCAATAAGGGAGAAGCCATTTTCCCCTGTTCATGGCCTGACGTCAGAGTAGCTGTTTTCTTACTCTACAGAGACAGTAAATTCCCAGATCTGTCTTTAAAACAAATTTAATAGTAACCACAATGTTCCAGCAGCACCCTCAACAACATGATCACCAGGCTTTTCATGGAAGAGCTGAAAGAAGCTGGCATCTTTCTTGTTACCAAAGGCAGCCCAGAGAAGCATCTGGAGCCAAACAGGAGTGGTCTGGATAGATGCTTCTACTAGGCACCACTGATACTCTATAAGGCTCAAAAGAACCACAGGAGAGGGACACTTTTCCGAGACAGGATCAAAAATAGATGGCTTTAAGATGACTGGAAAGCATGTAGCATACTATTCTTCAATTTTCTCATAAGCAGTAACTTTATTCTTCCTGAAACATTGATTGACATTTGATCCTGTTATGAACAATTCTGAGGCCTCCCCCACAGAGCATCTAAGCTGCATCACATTAAAGCTGTTCCTTTCTCCTTGCCTCTAGCATATTCCTAACATGTAAACAACTCTGCTGTGCACACACGCAAAGGCACGGCCAGCTAGTGAAAGCTGCAGCATGAAGGGCACTATAGGAACCCATCCAATTCTAATAACCCATTATTTTCACAGGGCACTGTATTTATTAACTGGAAGCCAACTGCTATGAATGCAAATGTACATGTGAAAAGTGATTGCATTAGAAAAGCTGGAAGATTATTACAGAGTATTAGTTTTCATAGATAGTAATATTGTACAGGCTTTGTTACCCCTCCTTAACCCAAACATACAGAAGTCTGTCTGAATGATGGAAGAATTGTGACAAGACCAGGATGAAGGCAAATGTCAGATAAAACCAAGCAGGCTACTATCTGACGATTTTCTCAGTTGATGTGACACCAAACGACAAGTGATGTTCTTGTGGCCAAGCCTGAAAACCTCTAGGAACTATTTCCAGTTCAGCTAAAAAACCCAAACAAAAAAACCCAAACAAAAAAACCCAAACAAAAAAACCCAAACAAAAAAACCCAAACAAAAAAAC
>WUAM01000280.1:4009275-4031675 GCA_024336885.1 Actenoides hombroni
AACTAAAAAAAACAAACCAAAAATTTAGGTAATTGTTCAAAGCTTAATTAAAGTTGTATGCAAAAAAACCCAAACAAAAAAACAAAAAAAAAAAACCAAAAGAAAAAAAACCCCACAAACCCCACAATCCGACTTCTCACCTTTTCAGCAGTGAAATAATTAGCAGGAGATGCACTATTAAAGAACTTACTGAAGTTTAATGCAAAAGCATTGCCTAGCCACATGTATTGTGTACTTGAACTCTTGCTTTACAGGCTGCTCTGGACCAAGCCTACCAGGTGAGCCCTGCTCCTTGGGGCAGGTTTCAAGAGCCAGCTCCACCCGTTCTGCCACAGAATCCCCGTACAGCAGTGCTGCTGAACCCACAAACCTCTCTCTGCAGGCAGGTCTGGAGGAAACACAGGTCATCTCCAGCACCTATCTCATCCATCCAGGGGTTCTGCAGTGATTCCACAGGAAAAGAAACTAACTGCAACTACTTCTGTTGAAAGCCTTCTCTGCATCAGGAGGTTTCCAATGGCAGGAATCCAGAGCAAAGCAGCTCTGAAGTTCTGAACTGAATACAGCTGCATTGCCAGGCTCAAACACCAGGACCCAGAGCAGGCCAGGCTGCCTTGGGACATTTCCTTCTTACCAGTTGCACAATTTTTTGTCTTTTAAGTTAAAACACAGCCCAGTGTTTTCTTGCTTCTTCTATCCACACCTACTCTACAAACTCGAGCAAATCAGTCATGTCCCAACACCCACTAGTTTCCTTTGGCTTACTCCACACATTCAAACATGTCAGACTCCGAATTCCAGACCCTGCTTCTTCCTTCCACAATGCCAAGTATCACCCTAGTCACACATGTTCTTCTCTCCCACTTCTTGTCATATTCCACTGCCCATACTGCCACCAGAGCAAGTTATATTTACTTGAAGCTACGAAATCATCCACTTGTGCTTAGTACCCCTCAAGAGCAAACTGCTTTCCTGGCCTCCTCTCTCTACAACCCAGCAGGTGAACACCCAAATCAATCCTGCACATGATCTTTACCCACAGAGATTTTACAATAGTAGAACAAGCACCGAAGGAGGTCTAGTTTTATAGATAAAATTGCATATCCCTCCCTGCAGCTAAAATTTCTTTATCATCCCCCCATTTCCCACTTTCAATCCTTTTAACACAAACTAAAAAAAACCCACAAGAAAAAAAAAAAACCAAAACAACCAAACAAACCTTCCCTCCCCTTCCATATTTCGTGTCATGGCAAATGGTTGTTTTATTACAAAGGTCAAACAACCTCTTTTTTCAAAACTAACTAGAGTTGAATTTTAATGCTATCCTCACAAATCAGTCCTACACACTCTTTCCACTCCAAAAACCCTACTCATGGTAATGCTGCACCACAAAATAAATGTTACAAAGAATTTATACAGCAGTGCAACTAAATCTTAACTTCTGACCAAGGTAAATTAAAGTTCACGGTTAAAGTAGGCTGAAGTGCATCGCTATCTGCAAGCTGGAAAGTTCAGACAACTCCTCACAGACTCAGGCCTTGAGAAGTGCAAGGTTCAGCTGCTGCACCCTACATATCTAACAAATTGCCATGTCACAAGAACCAACAGCAGAAGGTTGTAGCTACATCTCAGTGCCAAATATCTGACAGCCATCTCCTTTTTAGAAGGGCCTGATCAGAAGACTACAGCCGAGCCATAATTCAGGATTTAATGACTAAAGGGACCACCGAACTGAAAATGTGAAGTACTTCACATTTAAATTATGAATGATAGTGACAGCTCAAGTTAAAATTATTACACGTTTTCATTCACCTTTCACACTTATAAATAAATAAACATGAAAGAAAGGTTGGAGAGTGCCTTTTTGCACACTGTCAGCAAACAAATGCACTGATGTACATTCACCATGTATTCAACACTCAGATTCAGTATCAAAAATGCCCAGGACTGCACATAGCATGATTTTAATTAATAAAAAGACAAAAGCCAGTTTATTACCTCTTCTAGAATCAGAGCCACAAGACCTGCCTTGTATCAAAGATCTGCCCCAGACAGGAGCGCTCAGAGGACATTTACATCTTAGAGGATTTCCAAAGCTTGCTGAAGCTTCCACACCTTCCATGAATTGGTATTAATTGAACCCCTATCTTTGACCTACTGCAGTTTAATCTTTATTTGCTAAGTTTTTCTTTATAGTAACTTAACTGAATCCAAAGGGCCAGTTTTGAGTCACCCTTTCAGGGTCACACTGCAGTCTGCAGCATTCTCCCCTTTTACCGCTATCCCAGCACAAAGGCAAAAAGGGACCACGGACCCTTGGGTTTCCTGTTAAAGACACTCAACTCAAACACAAACCTGTAGAAATACAAGCCTTTGACTAACAAATGCCTGTTGAGGAAAAGCAAATTAACCTGTATGCGAGAGCGTACGACCACAGGAAAACTGTAATACCTTTACACACAGTATAGCAGTGCAACTCAAAAAGATTATGAAGCAAGTATAATTAACCCTCACACTCTCAGCAAAACAATGGGAACATTTGGCTCTTTCAAAGTGCTGTAACCTCATCAAAATGCTTGAGCCAAATTTGACATTTATATCTCTATAAATAACACGTAAGCCAAAGCAAAAGCAACAATTGCAGTTCAGGGAAAGACATCAAAACAAGCACATCCATAGTACTCAAATGCTAAACTACATGTGGGAATCTGATGATCTTTTGAATGGTTGAAAGCTGGGACGCAGAGGAAAGGGCTTCTTGGTTTTAAATTAATTATTAATCAAGCTTTTCAGCCATCAAACCCCTGCAATGACTCATCCACTTTCTTAACTGAAGTCTAAATTGTTATGAGAAGACTGCAATTCCACTGGAACATCACCCTCCCGAGTGCAATACTTAACCCCACATATGAGAAAGGATTTTAGGAGATTCATTTCTCCCTCCCACTCATTGAACCCGAAAGGAAAAAAAAAAATTAAAGAAAAAATAAATAAATCACGTACACAAAGAATTCCCATAAGGCAAGGCAGTATTTAGGATTTTTGCATTGAGAGAAACAAGAGAAGATAAAGTCCACCTCCGTTATTCAGAGGAAAGCCAGTATTCTTCCAGTGATGTTATGCACTGCAAGCAATGAGAGAATTCACAGCATCAGAAATCACCAATAATCATACTATTAAATGATAGAATTCTTTTACACTCATACAGACAGTTCCTACTGTGTGTAAAGGATTTAGTTTTATGGAAGCGTGGCTTGACGGAAGCTGGTTTTTTTAAGCTTACAAAATTAAGAACTTGATCCTATATCCCACATCCATATAAACCTCTTTTCAGAGTTAACAGTTCTATTAAATAAACTAAGCTGCAAGACTGGAGCTCAGTTGGTGGTACCTATGTACAGTGCTTGCTCCTTTCCTGCACTAAAATTATACCAGAGCATTACAACACATTTGCATATCTCCTACACATGCAACTTTTTGCCAGCAGTAACAAGAGGATGCCATCGAGGCTTAGAAAACATACCAGCCAGAGACAGACCCCGAGGGTGGAGTTTCCTGCAGGAACACCCAGACTGAAGTCCAGCAGCTCCCAGGGAAGGTGCTGCCTGTCTACCACCCTAATGCCTTTCTATCAGGCTCCCACTTACCAGTGTCAAATGTAAAACTCCACCCAGGAAATGAAAAGCTTCCTATTGTTTCTCCCCTCTCCACAGACTCCCCACCATCAGGAAACTATCCATCCAGACTACTATCACTCCACCCATTTTGCCCTTTTACTATCTTCAGCCTTGGAGTTACAGTGGAATAGGAGGAACAGGAAAAAGAAGTCTCTGCTGGGTTATCTCTCCCCTAGTCTCTCCCGGATGGTCTTCCTGGGAATATTTCTAGTGGCAGCCAACACTGCTGCCCTTGATTTTAATCATGCAGAAGTAACATGAAGTTCACATGACTCTTGTCAGTTTTCCAGCTACACAAGTTTTGCAAAAACATCAATTAAAACAATCAAACCTTCCAACTTTAACCTAGCAGAGCTATATTAAAAAAAAAAAAAAAAAAGAAAAAAGAGAGAGACAGGCAGAAGACCTCTTGAAAGAGTTTGATTTACATATTGGTGCAAAGTTATTTTCTGAAAAGCTTTTTCACTAGAAGTAAAAATGACGACAGTGCTGAAGTATTCTGGCACCTCACCTCCTCCTAAGCTGCCAGTTAATAAATAAAAAAAATTTAAAAAAAAATAAATAAACAAGGAAAGACTTGATCCAAGTAAAAGGAAGTAATAAAAAGGTACTATCAATAACAGGAAATTACCTGACCTGCCATGAATAAAAGTGTTAGTAAGGTGTGAAAGTTTAAGTGATTTTGAAAGTCATTAGTGGAATCCAGGGTCATAATTCAAGGTGTGCTGCATACTAGAAACTGTAACTTTCATGCTACATACTAGAAATTGTAATTTAAATGCTTAAGTTGTACAAAGCCGTAGCTTTCCCTCTGATTCTTCTCAGTGGCTCATTCTTCCCAGTCCCACCCTACCATGGCATCCCTAGAGCAAAGCTCAGTTAAAATGCAAGTAGAACAACTCAGTTAATCTGAAACTCAGAAAAGTCTCAAATACTGTGTAAGAAAAATTGAAAACAAGCCCATACAAGTGAGACAGTAACAGACTAAATACAATACCCCCTAAATTATTAATAATCATTTATTAATGATTGTGTTAGCTGCAGGGAAGCTACCTTTGTACAATAATTTAATGAAGACTCAACTAGAAAGATATTAAACAATGAAAAATTACGTTTGCTAGTATTAAATCAGGCCGAGCGCACATCATGTAGATGGGCATAAGCTACTACTCTAGGAAGCAGGCTTCCTGACACCAGCACACTTAAGATCTAAATTACCATGGACTAGGGAACGGAAAAATGCAGAACCGCATAAAAGGAAGGCAAACTCTGCTTACAAAATAACAGTGAGTCAGCTCCTGAGAATGGGTCTATGACTGGTCTGAAAACAAGACACACACTCCTTATGTGCCCTCCGGTTGTACAGAATGAAAACAAGTCCACCCCCTAAATACACTTCTAATACGGTAGATGATACTCCAAAAAAGGTGTCAAGAAACATCAGTAATATTGTTTAACCCATTCAAACTTCACAAAACATTTTCAACCAGTTCTGATCTACACAGCCTTTTAACCCTACACACATCTATCTACTTTTGGTGCATTTAATAAGGCTGAAACACTCATAACCCTGGCCTCAGATCAATCAGAAACAGCTTATCGTGGAGATACCTCCAACTCTAAAAGGTCATCGAGTTATTTTTAAGAGAATCTCTTTCTAAAATGCCACGACCCTTTAGCCTGCCTAGTTCCATCATCTGTGACTATGCAGAAAGCCAAGAATATGCTCCAAGGACTTTCATGACAAGCTGTGAAACTCAGCCATTTAATATTATAAGGAACATTAAATAACACTAAACAATGTCCTTATTCAACAATCAAAGATAGCTGTCAGGTTTTCATAACCCATCTTCCTCTTCGCAAGTGCCCTTGGCTGCAGGCAGCATTCTCCTTGACCACATGATAGCTCCTTTTGCTGTTGTTTAGGGACTGTCTGGGGGCTTTCTGGTCTTCTGCTCTTTTTTGTTGTTTTCAGGTGTTATTGGCGACTAGGGATTTTACTTGTATATTGATCATTTCTGGAAAAACAAACAAACAAAAAAACCCAACAAACTCAAAGAATTACGGCAGCGCACATGCCGGAAAAAAACAGGTCAGGTAAGTCAGCTCTATCAATATTACTTCGCTGACAAGTATTAAAACAAGGTGCTGGCTACTGAATATCATGCCAGCATACACTGAATGGAAGCACTCTGTCCAACTCCTCCCAAAAGAACAGAAACCTTGAAACTGAGTCATTTCAGGGAAAGGATTAAAGGTTGTTTTTTCAGGTGTTGTTCTTGCACACTGAATCACTCTGCCAGACAGTGCAGTTTATCATTGCTAAATACTTCTATTGCAGAAGTATCTAGGGGCCTCAAGTAGGTCAGGGCCTCAGCACACAAGGTACAGAATATATGCATAATACTTGACAGCCCTTGCCTCATCATATTTTTCTATTTCAAATGTTTTTTGTCTTCCCACTAACACAGTTATGTGAGCAACCTATGCAAGCAAAAGAAACTCTGTGACACTGCAGGAAAAAAAAAAACAAAACAGGGAAATTCCAGTTCTACTTATGATGTATTTAAGTGCTATCCAACATACAAGGAAAACAGAAGTAACTCTATGCCTCATTAGGATATTACATATAGGGATCTAGCTAAATGTCAAAGCAAACCAGGTTTGTGGCTTTTTACGTTGGCTTAGCTCCAACTATTATAACAAAGACAGAAGTTGAAATAAGCTTTGGTAAATGTTTATGGATGAGAGCTCCAATTCTCATTTTCCCATCCCCTACAACGCAGACATACCCTTTTAGTGAAAGAAAGGGTGTCCTTGCCTTCACATTTAACCCTGGTTGAGGCAGAGCAGGGGAGCAAAACTAAAACAAACCAAGTTCATATTTGCATATTTTAAATCAGCTGCATTAAAGATTGACAAATATGCCATAAATCTGAAATGATGCTTAACAAGATGATGCAGTTCTTGGCTACCCAATTATTTTACCAAGATGACAGCCAGTTATTCCAGATTGTCTCAGTCTAAATACACATAGCAGGACAGCATAATCCAGACGAGAAGTGAGCCAATCCACTCCTGTAATTTAACCAAGCTTTTTGCTCCATGCTGTTGTCCCTTCTGATACCTCCTTGCTCCGCCACCACCCAACCTCTGCCTTCCCAAACACTCATCCATATCCTCTAGAGCTTCCCAGCAGCTCCCCAGTCACTGTCCCTGCAGGATCTTCAGGTTCCCCTTGGGCAAACAGCAGGTCCCTTGTGTTGGTTGGGGAGCTGTGTGGAACTGGCTGTGACCAGCACAGGGCAGCCCTGCCCACCTCCCTCAGCCCTGGTTGCCACCACCATGCCAGACACAGCCAATACCAACATTGATATAACTTGACACCTAAGCAGGGAGCCCCTACAACATAGCAGGAGGATACCTCAGTAGCAAGTTAGAAGTCAACCTGCAGGCAAACATTCAGGAAAGTCTGCTATTATTTGCAATAGGTCTGGAACTAGCATACCCTCTCTCAGAGGCTGGGGGAGGCTTTGAAACACATGGCTCTTCAGGATATCCATCTTTTGTCTGCCCTTTGGTAGTTATTGTTTAAGAAAAAGATTTTTATTTTGTCAAGAAACAATTTTACTTTCAGAAGTGATCTACTTCTGGTCTCACCCCTCTGCCTGTGTCGCAAGCTCATACAGCTCAAACACATGAAATACAAAGGGCCATCACCACAAGCTGGATCTGGCACTCACTCCACAAACAGAGCAGAGTAAGCCGACAGGTCACCTCCTAAGTCTGGTATCAACAAATTTTTTGTAATGAACTCGAGGGAGCTGATGCACAGCAAGTAAATCCGTCAGATTTGCCTGCCTCTGGAGAACAAACACTGTCTTTACGCTGCACAGAGGAGCTACATGCCAAAATGCCAGTAAAGCAAGACAAAAGAAATAAAAGAAAATAACCAAGCGAATCCACCCTTCCTTGGGTCCCCCCATTCTGTGACCAGCAGAGGAAGCACCACATGCCAGCCCCATTCCCTCCCTGCTGGGACCAGGTACAGCAAGCAGTTTGGAGACTGAGGGCTGTTTCCCCCATGTATGTGTGTGTTTCAATACCAGAAGCAGTAATTAGAAGCTTGTTAATTGACAAATAAATTAAATTGATTTAAATTCCCCCAAAAGCGCTAAACTGATTTTTGCTTGCAACAATGTTGTTGCCAAGGCTGTCTCAAGGCACAAGTAAATTTTTCCTTAGGTGTAGATAGAGATGTCTCATTGACTTACTCTCCCATGAAAGAGGTTTCCAGACACAAATATATGTATACACACATACACATTCCATCAGAGTAACCAGGCCAGCACACTGGCACAGAAAGCCCCTAGCCACACTTTAGCATTTTGCTGATTTAGCTGTATCTGCCAAGATTTTTTTGGGTTGGTTTTTTCCTTGCTTCCCAACTACGCCAGCAAAAACCTTATTGCAAAAGCCCTTCTAGTGGCTGAGAAATTTCTCTGCCTGCACAAACTGTTCCTTTCATAGGACCTGGTTTAAGCAGGTAGCCACAGGGGTAGCTCAGGAGGAAGTAGTGAGACCGGGTATCAGAAGCATACATGTGGGAGGAGTGAAGGCAAAGGAGAGCATTACATTAGTCTACAGAAAAAGGGGGCCAGTAACTGCTATCACACCAGGTTTGAGACAGCAGAAACTAAACTGCAAAGTCACAATCTTACTACAAGAAGGAACAGTAGCAAAATTCTGCGCACGAGTCAGACTGACCAACTTCACTTTGACAGTCACGGCGTTTCAATTTTCTTTTTGGAATTTTGTGTCATGTTTTGTGTGTAACATATAAACTTGAGAAACAAACAGACTGCCTGAAAACATAAGTGCAAGCCATTCCATTTATGTCAAGTAGATGCTAATCCTGTTCCCCTCCCAAGAGTTGACTAACACATTAGAGAAGACTGAGAGGGGATCTTATCAATGCTTATAAATAGCTGAAGGGTGGGTGTCAAAAGGATGGGGCCAGTTTCGCTTCAGTGGTGTCCAGTGACAGAACAAGGGGCAACGGGCACAAACTAGAACACTGGAAGTTCCACCTTAACATAAGGAAAAATTTCTTTACTGAGTGAGAAAGAGCCTGGAACAGACTGCCCAGAGAGGTTGTGGAGTCTCCTTCTCTGGAGACCTTCCAAACCTGCCTGCACACGATCTTGCGCAACCTGATCTAGGTGACCCTACTTTGGCAGGGGTGTTGGATTAGATGATCTCCAGTGGTCCCTTCTGACCCTTAACATTCTGTGATATCACCATTTCTTTGCAACAACTTATCTCACAACTCCAATCTGTAAAAGCCTCTCAGGAGTAAAACCACCCATGTATTACTCCATCCAGGAGCAAACAATCTCTCCACTCTTCCTAATGAGCATACTTATAATACTGCCTCATCCTGACTAGATGAAAATCACTCAATATTGAGAATAGAGAAGTATACATTAGAAAACAAAGTGTACGACAGATTCAGTACAGTTATAAAGACTGCCCTGTGTTTCTACTCAAATATAAATATCCTCTGTCACCTTCTCTCTTTTTTTTTTCTTTTTAAACCCAGATCTGATGCAGGGTATCCAGCCTGCCATGTCACATCATCACAGAAATCAGTAAGGCCTGCCTGCAGAATTTAGGTCAGCTTGTCTGTGGAGTACATAAGGTCTTGTACACAGCCATGAATTTCCTAGTAATGCTTCAATAATCCCTCTTCATCCTGCCATGCAGCTATTTTGCTAGTAGCTGCTAGCTTTCCCCTAACTCATCAGCAAAGCCTCTCCACAGGAGGGATGTTTGGAGGCAAATGAGCCACTATCTCTTCCTTGGGAAGCAGGAAGCTGGCTGTTGAATCAAATAAATGATGATTCTTACTTCCCAAGACAAAAAAGAAAAAAAAGTAAAGGATTCCCAATGCATACTAGAAAAGGACTTCCTTTTTTTAACCACACAAGGAAAGCTATAATCAGATAGAGCTGGAAATTACCCTAAAAACATTAGGAATAATTTTCTTAACAGATCATCTAAATAAACCCTCAATGTTTCCACCTGGGTCAATAAGTAAATAAATAAATAAAACATCAAAAAGTGACTAATAAAGTCAGACCATCTAAGGGATAACTGCTGGTAGTTCTGGAGAGAAAGCATCACTAGAGGTGAAAAGCACTGGGCCTCTTCAAAGGATGCTTCCCTCTAGAAGTGAATTACAGGCTACCAGCGTCCCAAGTATTGTACAAGCACACATAAGTAGCCCTCTTCTTAAGGAATCTCTGAAGGTGCATAAAAATATGGAAAGTCTTTTTAGAACACAGTCCTCAGAACAGGAGTTCCACATAGACTGGAAGTAGTTATGTAAGAAAAAATAAATATTGAGTATAATAAACCAAAACCTTGAAATTCTGTCTTCATACAAGATGAACCTAAGTATTCCTAGGCATGACAACCTGAAGGATGTGAACGTAAGTATAAATACCAGTTTCCCAGAATGGTTATGGGAATCTCAGCAAATAAAGACACAGCTAGCAAGCTGACAGCTAGTTTTGTCTTAAAACCCATCAGTCTGCTACCTTTCTATGCTCTACGGTTGCCACATAACATTGTGCTCCTTGAAAGCTGGTACTTTTATCTCCTTGTTAGAACAGAGATTTAAGCTGAGGAAAAACTCTTTCTTCACGATGTGTGATTGCTTCAATGTTTTGTTAAGAACATTCCAGGTCCGTTCATTCCAACTCCAATTTATACAGAGCCTGGCTACAGGTACTGGCAAATGCATCCTGAGCTGTACTGCACATTAGACATGTAAATCAAATACCCTCAAAAATGCCAAGTTGCATTTATCTGTTTATCTCATAAATGTTACAGGACTGAAGCATATAACGGGATACCATGCCACGCCCACAGGTGATGTGGTTGTCATTACTGGGCCACCATCATTTCACATTTGTTAACAAGACTTTTTAAGAAACAGAACTCTATTTTTGTAATTAACGATCATCCCCAATTTCACTTCAACTCAGCATCAGACAACTTGTCCCATTCCTGGCTCAGTACCTGATCAGGCTGTGCTTCTCCTTCGGCTTCAGCTGGGCTGAGCTCTGGCTCCAGGAGGCTCCAGTGACAGGAATACCAAGCCAGGCGCTGATGGTCACTTTCTCATTTTGACAAGCACCACGGACTCTTCCTGTATGAAAACAAACTGCTGTGAATCAAAGCGGCCTAATCAAGTGTTGATGCTAGCGGGATGTTAAGAGAAATGCCACTTGGTGACACAGCAGCAGAATGTTAGTCATCCTTTTGCCACCAGTGCCTGATTTCTGGGGAAGGCTGAGCATACCCTTATTACAATAATTTCAGAAATACTCTAAATGAGGTGTCATATTCTTGAAGAGCAGAGATCCATCAAACTAGCAATTTGCCATTTCCCTCATATTTTCTTAAACATAATGGCTCATCCAAACTTAACCAAGAGCATTGCTGTTACTATGCCACCACTTCCCTACACCACCACAAAAGCCAGACCAGCCCCCCAATGACGTGGTAGCTCCACACTGTGTGCGCTCTGTGCAACCACTTTGAGCACACTTGAAATGCCGTGTTACAGCAGTATGGCAGGCAAGCAGCCCACCTTGAGTCAATGAGCTGTCTGGAATTCCTCCGGAGAACACCTCTATCCCCAGGATGAACAAAATGGAGATGAAATGGATCCTCCCCCTTTCTCTTTTAGCCCAACGCTTCCACCAGCTGAGACCCCAGCAGAGATGCCTTCACCTCCAGCAAGTAGGAGGCTCCAGGGCACAGCAGAGCTCACAGATGGAAAGCAACAACTCAGCAAAACGAACAGCCAGACTCCAGCAGGTAATTCATGAGTATTTATTTTAGTTTGATGCTTATTAAGTATGCCTCATTATAAATCAAGTATTTTACAGTAATTGCCTCCAATCAACAAACACTGAGAAAGGTGGTATGCAGACTGACACTGCTCCATAACTGAAACGAGTCCCTTGGCAACAGACACTACTCTACACGACTCCACAAGCACAGCAGCCTGGACCCAGCCCTTCCCCAGCTCTGCTGACCACCGCACATCTCTCCGGGGTGCCCAGGCCAGCACAGCAGGGCACTGGCTGCGAGGCTGCCAAGTCCCAGCCCGGCTGGCAGCAGCACCTCACCAGTAACTGGGCCAGCCTCCCAGCATGGCAAACGCCTCCCAGACAGCGCTCAAAGGCAGGGACCATTGACTCCCTACCTGCAGTGGGCTTCAGCCACCAGCCCATTGCTTTCAGCAGCAGCAGAGAGCTGCTCTGCCGTTCAGAGCCAAGCACAGTACATTCACTCACCTAAGCTGCTTCCAAGCTGCTGCAGCAAAACAAACAACCCAAACTAACACACACACACACACACACACACACACACACTTCCCTCTTCATTTATTTTCCAAGGCCTTTTCAGTGTTGGCACCCACAAGCCCAGAGGAACAAGCCCTGTGTCATGCTTCCTCTTAGTGGTAGCGACCCAGGATAAGAAGATGAGGACGATGCTGCTGAATATGCAAATTAAATATGCATCTAAGAATTTCCTCCTTCAAATGGGTCAGAGTGGTCAAGTGGTCTCGGGAGAACTAAATCCCTTTTCGCAGCATACATAATAGAACTGGAGTTTTCAGAGACTTCTGTTTTTTAAATACATGGAGGAAAAAAAGCTCTAACTAGATACGTTACAAAGGTCTATTGCAAGCAGGTTTCAGAACAGACCTTTGGATCATACTTGAGCTCTGACAGAAAACGCTCTCATAGCCACTGGGACATTCACCGTGGCTGTCTCTGGAACAGGCTGTTTCTGGAACATTTTTTCACAAGGTCAGAGACCCATGTAAGAAAGGCCTAAGCAGAGGCTGACGTGCCCTCCAACCTCTCCTCAGCAGCCACCTCGAAGGCAACAAGCAGTTTTTGAAAGGTGAAGGCAAAGGCAGCTCCCACCTCCAAAGGAGGAAGGCTGCATTTTTCAAAAATGCGGCAGCATTTAAGGAAAAGTGTCAGGAGAGGCCAAGCAGCACCACCACCACACTCGGTAAGGCATGGAAGAACTGCAAGAGTTGTATCACAATCTGAAAGACTGCTGAGGTCTGTCACCACCACCCTCCCCTTCCCAGAGCCAACAGAGCACATGAGCTGGATCATACCTGGAGGAGAGATAAACAGAAACAAATGATAAAACACACTCATAAGATTTTGATTTTTAAAAACAAACAAACAAAAAAACAACCTAAAGCAGAAATTCTCATGTAAATCATATCAATGCATAAGTAGATGCCACGACCGGTGAAGGAATCTTCCCCACAGTTCTTACCACAGAAATCCTCCTGGATTTTGTTCCAAATCCCATCTGAAGAATTCTGTCTTTATATTTTTTCCTTCAGCTCCCCCTCCCATTTTTGAAGTGACAATCTCAATTTATTAAAACAAAACAGTATCTTACTTACAGAAACATCTGCTCTGATACAAGAATACACACCCACTGTTACAGAGTTAGTATGTGGGACAGTGAGCATGAAGAAGATTAAAAAAGGAGCACATGTACCACTTCTCTTATAACCTAGTCCCCTCTGGCACTCATGCCTTTTAATCCTTCTCTTTTCTTTTAGGCCACTTCAGCACAGGGAAAGACACCCCACTTACACTGGGGTGTTGGCACCAACCAGTGCCAATTTTATCTGAACAACAGGCAAGCACTTGGCACTTCAGCCATACCACATGCAATCTCCAAATGCCATGTCCTATATACTGTAGCATACATGTGGCTGCCTTCATTTGTACATTCACTTGAGCAAAACACCTTTTTCCACTACGAAAAACACCACTTTTGCTGCACTTAACAGGGGTTGCATTTAACAGAGAAATGATCATTGCTAACATTGGGGGGGGGGAAATAAATCACATGATACACTTACACAGCAAATTATTATGAATTCTGTAAAGAAAACAAAGGAAATCACAGTATTTGGGGGAAGAAGTAGAGATCTTGGAAAAAACCCTCAGCTAGTAAGTGAAGCAGTTTCAGTCATTATAGATTTAATTTCAGCAGAACTGAATAATCCTCAGTTCTACATGTATCTCCAAGTACCCAGCCAAGAGCAGACACTGGGGAATCACTTGGGTTAAAATGCCATCTTCCTCCTTTGTTGCTGCGCAAGAAAAACAAACCACCAAACAGGAAAAAATGTCATGTCATCAAGAGAGAAGAAAAACCCCAACCCAGCGCAGCAACCTACTGTAGAAGTATTGTCAAAAGCAGCGTGTAACCTAACCACATAAATACCTGGTTTTGCTGCTATCTCTGAGCAAGGTTTCGCAATCAGCTCAAGCTGATTTGCAGCCACCCTGGTGCTTAGCGCTCCCACTCTCTCCCCTGGTCTGTGCCTGGGAGCAGCCTCCTGCCCCCCAAGGCAGGAAGGCAGGACTTCCCCTTTCAACAGCACTGGGAACTCAAATTTGCTCCAGCTGGTCTTGAAACCACACTCCCTTTGGAAAGCACCTTAGGCGTTGCTCCTACTCCATGGGAGCCTACAGGATCCCACTGCTGCTCCCTGCAGAGTTCATTGTCCACATGAGGGGCCTCACTGCAGCTTTTCAAATGCCACCCAACACGCCCTTTATTTTGGGAGCTCCCTGTAATTCTTTCCTTCTCTTTGTGGCTACCTCCTCTTTCCCTCTCCATGAGCCACGGGCTGCGTGCAAACTTCTCCCTGCTTCCTCTCTTCTGTCAGAGTGCAAGAATAAAACCAAGACACTAACAAATAAAACCTTGCTGGGCAAGCAGGCGAAATTTCCCAGGGCTACAGGTAACCCATTTGATCCACGGGCAATACGAGAGGGGGCTGCTGGTGGTAGCTCTGGCCCAGATCTAAGATCTTACAAGTTCAGACAGCAAGCAGGTAAATACTTAGACACTGAAGAAGCCTTAGCATGGTTGGGGTGACAGAAAGCAGCAGCTATCAGAGCGCAGAGGGCCACCATCCTCTCTCCATTCACTAAAGAAACAGCAGAGGATGACCAGCTGCGTACTGGTTGTGACCAGGCTGCTGTGCACGTGGACGGGCTGCCATTTCACAACACAAATTAGGCAGGTGCAAAACCATGCAGCCGAAACCAGGCTTGTACCAATTCCACCTGTTTATAGGTGCCTGTTAAATTTGCTGCAATGAATACATATGTCCACACAGGGCTCTGTATTATTTGGAAGACTCTTTCAAGCTGATGGCATTCTGGGAGAACTTGGCCATTCAGCTGTGTGGATGAGAGCCCCGATTCTGGAGATGAGACTCCCCCAGTCAAACGAGCAGAATTCACACGCTTTTCAAGAGCAGAACAATACGTACAACTTCATGCTTTAAGATTTTTCTATTTACTACTCACACAAAACCAACATCTGTTTCAGTTGAACTGACTGATGCTAATAAGGACACTCTTAAATTCACTTTTCAATTTAGGTACATCTTAAATAAAATGACACTAAAAGTAAACAAAGCGTAACCACAAATTTTAACTGCTGGAAATGAGAGTCTTGTCCAAACCACTACATTTTTCTTTTTCCTGGTTTATTATTAGCACACTACTGTCTCATTCTCAGTCCACTCCTTTTCCAAGGGTGGCTCTTCTCCCATTATCCTCTTCTTAGACACTTTTCTACCCACTACCCATCAAGGCAGTAGCACTGACCAAACTCACAATTTCTACAGCACCAACAAGCATTTGTGTATCTGCATTCCTCAGCTTCCTTGTTTCAAGGGCCAACAGATTTATTGTCAGAGGGAGAGAAAAGGAGGAGCAAAACTATCAAGTCAAGTCTTCCCTTTGCATTTGCTAACAATGCCAAAGAGGTAAAACAGTGAAGCAATTTAGTACGGCTTATAAAACAGCAAACATTACTTTAAAGAGCTCAAGTGCATGAAGTTTCATTTCCCTTTTGTCAGTTCCTCTCCTAAGCTAGGTAGTTTAGGCTTTATTCCTTAATTTAATTAGACAGAAAGGAAATACATGAAAGTCTCTGGATGGCAGATATTGAGAGGAACCCCATAGTAGACTTCTCAGTTTGTATTTTTAAACACCAGTCAGATTAGGCACGAAGTCTGGTTCCTCAGTGCACCTTTGATGAAGGCAACTGCCAATGCACGTGGAGGGTGACTGTGACCATAGTGGTGCTTGAAAAACAAAGCAAAACTAGCACACTACCTTTCACACTTCTCACTCAAGTTTTATTGCAGAGACTGCTAGATCAAAATAATTTCCATCCTCCCTTTCCACAATCTGTACACAAAGCACTATGTACAAATATGCAAGATGGACTTTTTTAATCATTCACTGACATTTGCATTGGTTTAGTGGACAAATTTATACTGAACAATCCAAATGACGCCAGCTTTACAATGTGTGCCCTCTGTGCAGGGCTGCAAAGGTGAAAAATGTCTATTACATAATACTTCTGTATAAAATATTAATATTCACAGAGAAAGCTTTTGAACTGAAAGGTTATTTTCAATGATTAGCAAATCAGTGTTGTATAAGCTTGTTTTTTTATTCAGTGTATTTGAAATAGACAACAAACTATGTTTTTTGTTGACAAAATATGACAAAATCAACTTTCTGTGTGCACACATCAAAGTATATGAAAGATCTCCCTGGGCTTACCAGCTACTCTTCTGACCTCAAAGTAATGCAAGATTACAGAACTGTTTGCATCTCCAGCACACTCAGCTCCAGCAAGCCTGCACTAGCGTTATTCCAGGCATGGGTGTTCTTTCTACAAGAACCAGCTGAAAGTGTGCAGATAGATATTCATATGTCTCATAACAGATAGATATGCATATGTCTCATTCATATACACATCCTATGCACTTGTTTTCTCCTCAGAGCTATAACCCTGAATTGTAAAATCCCTGCAGCAAAAGTGCTTCAAAGTCCATCCAAAAAAAAAAAAAACAAAAAACAAAAAACAACCACAAAAACCAAAACAACACTACTTTTAGTGGGCATGTTGCTATTTGTGGCATTGGCCAGACTTGAAAACACTAGAGGTGTGGCAGCCCTGGCTTCTGTAGAACCCAAAGGCAATCAGGAATACCTTTTCTAGATAAACTTACCTCAGTGCTGACTTGTAAAGAATGAAGTCCAAGGGAGAAAAAAAACAAACCTGCATCTTGGCTGTGGCTTTATAGCCATTAGGTTGCATGGGAGTGGAAGGAGCCTGCCTTGTTACTTCATTGCAAGAGCTTCAAAAGAGCCTTCATGGTTTGTTCAGTTTTTTTCTCCTTTCTGTGCATATCTTTACATTATGAATCTAGGGAAGAAGTCCAACTACAGCATCAATGATCTCCAGCAGATGCTCCAGGACAGTGTTTAGTTTGCGTCTCATCACATTTACCAGCTCCATGTGAATGTCATGGATAAGACATCTAAAACACCAAGCCCCGCCCCTGATCTCAACGTACAGAGGAAATCATCCGGAGGCGTGACTTGGACAGAAAAAATCCTGAGACCAAGTGAATAGAAAGGGATTTTTAAAGTCCAGTTTGGGAATTGTGCAATGTTTTCAAATTTAAACGCACAGCAGTTTGAAGAAATGCTTAATAGGAAAAGGTAGCAACAGTATTTAATTGTTACACCCACCCCTTTGGTCTGAGAAATCCTCCATTTCATTTTCCTGGTCTTTGAAGGAGACCTTCATAAGACAGAACACCCGAGATGCTAACTTTCTGTTCAAAGACCATGTACAGAGAGTGTTCTCTCTCTCTCTTTTTTTTTTTTTTTAAGATTAACAAGAATCAAGGCAGGTCACAAGAACCGAACCATTTATTTTTCCATTGATTGCACAATACAAAATGAGGGACCAGGGTGAATAAAGGTGATTGCTATCCTCACCCACTGCTGCCTGCCACATGATTCTGGCCTGGTTATTTTTTTCTGTTTCCTCACCAGAGTTACCTTCATCAAGAAAAGTGTCTCCGAATAGAAAAAATCCGAGCAGTAAATAACCTTCCTTATCTTCCTCCTACAAGGGTGGCTGTGTTTTACACCACGATTGTTTCTGAAGTCTTAAATATCACAACTACTTCAGTCTTAGAACAAATCACTTCTGAGGAAAGAGATCAAGTGGAAAGAAGGAAAATTATAGGTAACAACAGTTTTGAGACTACATGAACAATGTGTTTTCACATCCTGATTTATACCTGAAGAAAAAGAAGAAGAAAAGGGAAGATACTTCTTTTTTAAAAGTGCCAACAAACAAGTCCTTGGTGCAGCCATGCTCTCTTCCCATACTCCTGCTCACCTCCACATGGTAGGCAGAAGTGGTATTTTGCTGGTTTGATTTTAAGAACACAAGCTTCCTCCTTCCAAGGAGATATCTCTGAACACTCTGGCTGCTGCTACACTAAGGCCTAAGCTTTTCTTCCTATCCACTTCGTGAAGGGGAACAGGGACCTGCTCTTGCAAGACTGGAAGAATAGACTGAAGAGAATATAGAAATAAGTGAAAAGAGCTTCAATTCTTGTAATTAAAGATTTGTGGTGAGAGAAAGATTGAAGCAGTGTCAGTTAAAAATCAATGATGTGGAAATGAGTATTACTGATGGTATTAGAAAGTGCCAACTTGACTTGTGACGCACTTTCCTTTTTAACATGCCAAAATCCAAGATGATTCTCAAGAAGTTAAACACTAGAAATACTGGCTTTGCTCTTTCCTAAATTTGTTTGAAGTCTCTGAGGGGAAAAATTGTTTGGCAAGCAATCAGTACCTATTCTTTGTTATATGGTTAAAAGAAAATTGCACTCAATTTGCTTAGACCAAAAGATCTTGAGCCAAACCCACTCCCAACACAAGCAAGTCAATACTTTGTAAAAACATGGCTCAAAGTGTTTTCAAGGTAAGAGGTGCAGAATAGCTTTGAAACAGTAATCACAATTGTTTTTACAAATATAATGCTGGCAGCTGCCAGAAAACTGTATTTCACAAACATCTTTCTCTGTATTTCAGCCCTGGTCTGGTGAATACTTAGAAGTGTAAGCCCACAGCACCTCAACATTACAGCCAAGAATAAACACTATCAAGATCAAGCATCTTTACTGTGACCCCAGAGAGCCTTATGCATGGGTGCATGCCCATGAGACCATATATGTGTAGAAGATTAGTCATGTGCACAAGTCTTTGCATGGTGAAGCCCACAGACTTTTCACTGCTTGTTACAAAAACAAGTTTAAAATGTCAGTTATGCAAAAGTACAGACAAGTCTTTATCTAAATGTAAGCTATCTGAGGAAAATTATTTCCATTTTTCTTAATATATCAGTAGCTTTTATTTTTTATTAGGATTTAATCTTGCCACTGCCAAGAGATAATAAATAAACAAAACAGAAAGGGGGGAAAAAAAACACAATAAAAACTAAACAAAAAAAAAACCCAAAACACACACACAAAAAAAAGAAAACCAAAAAAAGAAAAACAAACACAAAAGGAGAACTGTGTAGTCTAGTCTAGTTTCAATGCCAGCAAGAAATGGAGACATTTAAATGGCAGAAACTGAAATCTGTTTTTGTTCTCTCCACTTTATATAGTAACATTTGAGTATAATATACTGTAAATAATGGTTTGTGAATATTTAGGGACCGACAGCAATTTTATTAATTAATTGGAAGATACAGATTGCTTTTTTGAAAAGAAAAACCTTCAGAGTTCATTATTTGGTAAAACACTAACTCCGAAACTCCCTTTTGTTTGCATCCAGTTGATAAACTAGCTTACTGGGTTCCCCAGTGACATCATTTGTGACTCAAGCTACTTCTCAGTAAAACAGCCACCACCAGCCCCACACTGATTAAATCTTCAAGCTTCAGGACACTAATTCAAATCCAGTGATCACAGTGTCCATGTGCCCGTATCAAAATTCATCTCTGGCTCTTAGTGGCGGAGGAGAAAGCAAAGGGAGACCCTGGGCTGAGGCACTGAGTCAGCACTCTGCCTGCAAGATATCCCAAGACAGCCCACCAGTATGCAAGTAAGAGGAACTGGCAGCAGCTGGTGCCATCAGAGAACACAAGAGGAAAAAGAAACTCAGACAGTGGTACAGGACCCGATACAAAATCCACTTAGTCCTGCTGGCTTCAACAAACTTTGAATGGTATCTCAATACACAGAAGGAACAGGAAAACCTGAAGGAATTAAAAGAACAAGCTTCATGGCAGAAAATTTCAATACAGTCACAAGCTTCATGGCAGGAAATTTCAATACAGTCACTTCTTACAAAGTGCACCAAACCACAACACACATGGTCACAAATGCTTCTGAGCACAGGGATGTCTGCACCCTTTTCCCCACTAGCGTTCATTTCATTATCCTCCTGTCACTGGCAGGACCTAGTGCAAGTGTAACACCAACAGCATTAGCTTCTTACTCTACAGGCATGCAGTCAAGAAAGCTGTCTGTATGCAGGATGTACGGGTAGGGTATCTTCATACCATCACCTACCTTCTGCTACAGAAGAGAAGGAGGCTTCTCTCAGGCAACAGGAATACAAGAACTACATTTCACATGTGCAGCTAGCTACGTGTTAGGGCAACAAACACTAGTTATCTTTCCACAGCAAGCATCTAAGCGCTTTCACTCTTTTTGCACTGTTATTATACAAGTTTGCTCTTATTAATAATTACCTTCCAGTGAAGACAGCACATAGACTTTCTCTGTTGCTGGTGCTGCTGCTCTAGAATTCCTCCTTCACTTCTGAATGCTCTAGACAGACTACTGTCCCCCCTTGACCAAGCGTGTCAGGACAGCTACAGATACCTATTGTGCATGTCTGGACCTTACAAAATAAGCTACTACTCAATGCTTCTCCCTTCCCATGTTACCTCACGTAGCCTTTGTAAACTCTGTATCTTTATCAAAGTAATCTCAATTGCAAATAATGGTGTCTATTTAAATATTCCTTGCTTTTTATGTGCAAAAAACCACAGATATAGCAGACATAACAGATAAGCGTTTTTCACACTAAGCAAGATATAGGCAAAGCACCAAATGAGTTTACTATGAAGGCAATGCTTGCTCAGAAATACAGGAGAAAATGATGTACAGCACAGAGAATATAAGCCACAGTAGCATATTCCTAGTTCAGGACCTCATAAATCAGTTTCCACTAACAATAAAAGGTTTATAGTGGATTTGTAAATCACAACCAATGAACAGGACCCTGGCCTCACAGCAAGGCTTAGTGTGCAAGATAGCAACCAAGAGTAAATAATGTAACACTAACCTTCTATACTGCCAATCCTTACCCTAAGTTTGAAGAAAGGGGGGTTTCCTCTGCCACCAGAAAGGGGGGGGAGAAAAAGAAGAAATAAAAAAAAAAAGACAGCAAGACACAAAAAAAGGGATTTAACAGCCCTGTCCTGGATGGGTGCTTTCTTGATAGCTCAGAGCTGTGGAATCAAGATCTCAGTGCTGTTCCTGCAAATTTCTCACATCCTAAAGCTCTCTCCCAAACAAGAGGGCATAGCTATTCCACACCTTCGGTTTTAAAGACAGAATAGATGATCCCTTCCTATCAGAACTGACAGGCACAATGCTAAAAACCCAAAATACTTCTCTATATTATAAAAAAAAACCCAACAAAAAAACCAGCTGTACCTGGCAATGCTTATGAGTAGCAGATACCACAAAACTAGTACTGCAGATGCTTTGTTCTCTGCACCAGCAGTTAAACCAAGTAAAACATCACTTTCAGCACCACCATTACAGGAAGTACTGCTGAGATTTACTCCACCAAACAACAGGCTGGTTACCACTACCGTCCTCCATTTTCAAGTCTGAGTAACCTACCTCATGGCTCTTACACACTAGGAGCGTCCAGAGGAGAAACTGCCAGGGGCTGTTGGCATGCTGCAAACGCACAGCCTGCATCCCCCCACTGACCGCAGACCAGCTTCCCTAAAGGATGCTGGGCAACTGACAAGCTTTCTGTGCCCGAATTCGTATTTGTTCAACAGCAGTGGCAGCACTTGTAACGGGGACAGGGGGGAAATGGAGGTTGCAAGACAGAGGAGCTGCTGTGCCAGGCTCAGGGATTCTCGAGGAGCCGGAGTCGGAATTGCCACGTACTGGGGAGCTGGGGGAAGGGAGGAGACGTGCCTCGTAAAAACACGCGACGATTCTGTGACAAGGGCTGGTTTTGTCCTGGAGATGTGTTTTATTGACTGGTTTAGGCCCCTTTAATCTGCGTGTGGTGCAACACCAGGAACAGTTGACCCCGTACAAAAGACACACAGCCGGCGGTCCCACGGGGTGACACCGGCCTCGGAACGGGGCTCGCTCCTTTCAGCCGCATTCCCCAGGAGCACGTCGCGCTCCCAGACCCGCAGTCGGGGCCGGCCGCACTATCGCGGCCGCCCGGCACGGCCCGGCAGCGGCCCGGTAGGGGCGGGCACGGCACACCCCGGCACGGTACGGGGCGCCGCGCGCCCCCCGCACACGCGGCCACGTCCGGCGTGGATGCGCAACCCGCGGAGAGCCACAGCGCTCCGCAGGGCCCCACCGGCGGCCGTGCCAGCGGTCTGAGGAGCCCCCGAGGCACACGGGCGCTGGCAGCAATACCGGCAAACCAGTCCAGGCCGTTTTGAAGGCAGAAAAAACCAAAAAACAATAAAATA
>WUAM01000280.1:4036892-4056655 GCA_024336885.1 Actenoides hombroni
TGGGCAGGGGGTGTTAATCTGTGACTAAATTGTCCATTTCATCTGCTTAGCTCTTCCTATTTTCTTAATTTTGTGCTTTACTACTTCTATGATTTCTATCTCTTCTAGTCACCTTGTTTCCAAAATACTAAATGCTAAGCTTGAAGGCTCAATAGGAAATAAAAATGAAAATCCTATCATAACCAGAAATAGCAGGGTAAGACTAAAAGAGACTTTCAGCTGTCATGGCTTGTCCAGCCCAGTTCAATGGAACAGTTTTCCTGCCTCCCCCTGGACATTTCAGTCTGTTATTTCTTTCTTCAAATCATGCCTGAAAATCCTTCTTGCCTCTTCAGATCTCAATTGGCTTTCTCAGTTAAATGGCTGTGGCTCGGTCTGCAAATGGCCTGACACAAAACCTGAACGCTCTACCCCATCTAGAAAAATGGTGGTCTTAAAAGAAATGGGAGGCCAGTGATCTTCAGAGTGCTTAACTATACCTGTGCTAGCACTTAACCTTTGCTTCCCCAATCCCACAGTTACAATAGTCAGTGCTGGCTGATTTTGTTATTCCTTCAGAAGAAGTTTTCTTAAAATAGCCTAGTCACAAGGGCATAATGAGGTGCACAGCTGGGCAGAGCTTTCAGAGCAGCAGGAGGAAAAAGAACGAACATATGCAGGACCAAAATGCTCAGAGACTGCAAATGACTGATTTCCAGTCATTCAAATGGCTGAGGATGATGGATGCAGCTGTACCGTTACAAAACCAAAAACAAACAAACAAAAAGAGTTGAGAAAAACCAGGCAAAAAAGCGGAGAAAAGGGGTAGGGGAATAACTTGTCATTTATTTCTTACCTGCTGCATCGTCTCTCTGTCTTCCTATTTTCCCATGGAGCAAAGAAACCATCAGTCATTCTGTAGAAGGAGAGTAGAAAAAGCCTATTTAAAAATGGGGATACTTAATCAGGGACCTAGAGGACCTTGGAGCTCTTTTCCCACCTCAACAACTGCAACAGGGCTACTGTGTGCCTGCAGAACCCAGGCTTGCCAACACAGCACTAAGAGACGTTGATTTTGTTTGAAATGGCTAGATTTGGCTTTTCACTTTAACTGCAGCAGCTTCTGCTAGTTATGTGTACATATTATAGATCAAACAAAATCAATTGCTCCATTCTAGAGACTACACAAGGGAAAACAGCAGCATGATGTATCTCCACTTCTGAAATCCTCTTCCCAATACTTTTTCAAATACAATGACTATAAATCAAAGTATTCCAGTCCCTAAAGCTTCTACAACTAGATGTCCACTGTCATTTAGTATCACACTATCCACTCTACTTTAACATGACACACCTTAAAGATCCCAAGTATTCCTGTGATTCCTATCCACAGCTGCCACGGCACTCAGCACACTCATTTAAAACCTGCTTCATCTCCCATTTCAGGGACATATAC
The DNA here is from genome assembly GCA_024336885.1 of Actenoides hombroni. Taxonomy (NCBI): domain Eukaryota; kingdom Metazoa; phylum Chordata; class Aves; order Coraciiformes; family Alcedinidae; genus Actenoides; species Actenoides hombroni. Next base: position 4,038,328 of record WUAM01000280.1, read on the forward strand.
AAGGGAGGAGTACTACACATATGTACAGGAAAGCAGCTTACTGTAATCTACAAATCATCCTGTCTTCTCTGTGTTTACCTTGAATGTAAATTAATTGGAAAAAGCACTGGTGATGTTTTTATGTATTACACGGCAGTGAATTCACTGCCAACACTGTACAGTCACCACAAAACACCTAAACATGTATCTTCCCCAGCCCCCAGCTTATTTTATCACTTTATGGAAAAAGGTAGCAGGAGAAGGAAGGTCTCATGCCTTACCCCAAAATAACATTTTGCTTTGTCAGATTAATTGTATGTTCTGACATCAGCAACAGAAGTTAACAGGCGGTTTTCCCTTGGGTTGCCCAGAGACTGTAGAATGAATCATGCCAGCTCTTGTGATGCACCTGGGACCATGGAAAATGAGGGATGGAAAGACCAGAATATTTTTTTTCCTTCTCAGATCTGTGTGGCTTGGGAGTCATATCCACACTCTGGCTTTGTAGGTGCTATGATGTGGCCGGTTGGTATTGCTGTCATCCCACATGTGGCAGAAATGGCCAACATCTTCCAATGGATGCATTTACACAGCCACAAAGGTGTATTCACCACTTTGCTTTGATCCTGGTGTGAATTCATGGCACTAGAGTTTCTCAAAATGTCACTGAAACTTTTTGAAATTAATTTGACTTGAGAACAGTGCTCAACATGGTGCATTCTCCTCAGAAAGAAAAGGTTAACATTTAAATACGCAGAAAACACTCCCCAAGTAACTAAGATACCCTCCTCCCCCTCAAAACTATTTAGCACCAGAGACTCTGAAGTTAGTCTAAATCTTAAATCTTACAAGACAAAGAGCGCCCAGACATTTCTTTTGCTTGCCTCATTCATGTCTTTTTATACGTAAAGTTCTTCTTTCGTTTCCATGGTGGGTGCTTTTCAACCAGTTCTCCCTCTCTCAGGCCCCTTTTTTCCTCATGGCTTTATGCTGTTTAAAGGCTCCCTTACCTGGGTGCAGCAGAGCTGCTGGTGTTACCTTTGCCAAACTCCTGCCTGCCTCCCTCCTTTCCCGGGAGTGCTCCTGCCAGGCTTCGTCTGCTCTTCTTCCTCTCCCAGAGCTCCCTCTGCTGTTGGATGAAGCTGCACTTCGAAATACGGCTGTAAAACCCCAAGCATTGCTTTAGAGGGCTGATGCAACCCACACAGGACCAAGGCTGCTCTGGGGAGAAGAGAGAGCAGCCCGGACAACATGGGCTGGATGGGTTGGCCTCCTCCTGCCAGCTGTCTCCTCTGCCAGGGTGCCTCTTGAAGGCAAACAGAACAGCATCTTTGCCCAGAACCCATCAGGGATGTCCTTTCTTTTGGGAGTCAGTGCATTAGGAAACATTGCTTCTTTGGACAGAAAAAAAAATGTCCTTTGTGCTTTCCCTCCAGCGGTTTAGTGTAGGACATTAGCATAATGCTGTGGAGTAGCTGCACACCCAAGGCGCTGCTTAATTATGGGAGATGCAATCAGAGAGGGAGGAAAAATTCTGCCAAAAATATACCGAGGAACAAAGAATAAGACCCCAGCCTGAGAAAAATGTGTGCTATTGTTTCCTGCTGTGAGCACGCCGGCCCCACACTCTGACAGACTCTTTGGAAGGCACCTACAGAGAAAAATCCTGGCTGCAGCAGGCCAGGCTGTACAAGGGCACTGGAGATTTAAGCCCCCAGCCCCACGGTGCAGGGGTATGAGGGATGCTCACTCTCCCATTGTCCCCTCCAGAGGCCATGCACAGTGGAGCTGTCTTCTCCCCATGCAGCACCCATGCACTTCGCTGCTGACAAGATGCTCAGCAGCTCTCATTCCGCTGAGCTTCAGGATGCTGAGGATGGAGGAGAAAGAGCACAAGGAACCCATTTCTCAGCAGTGAGGGGTCCTGGCCTCAACCGTGCTAGTAACTCGTGCTGGTTTCCTCAGGGGCAGTACCTGCAGCCCTGGTACCCAAGCATGGTGCACAGCTCTGCTCACCCCCTGAAGAGCGTGGCATGGAAATGCACCAAGCTGTCCCCTGCTAAGGTCACGTTTGCACACTTGTTGCATTTGCCTGCATATGTTGCCATAGGAACTGCAGCCTCAGCATCTGCTGCCTGCTGCTCCCAGGCGGGCTTGGCCCACCTCTGCTCCTCCGCCTGCCTGCTCTGCTGGCCTCATCCTGCCGCCTCCTCCTCCTCACTCATGAACTCCCTGCCTCATCCTCTTTTTTTTGGGGTGACAATCAGATTACTGCTGTAGCAGCTAATTATTGCATTAGTTATAATTTCCCTATTCATTTGTCTCTCCCCCTCCCTCCCACCTTGGAACATTTCCATCTCTCCATCCTTTCCACCTTCACACTAGCTCTGCTCTCTGACTCCCATCCCCTTTTCTCTTGCACTCCTCAGCCACACAAAGCCTTGTTGCAATGCTGTACTCTTTGCTTCCTCTTGGCCTCCCTACTCCGTCTTCTGGGGTCTTCCCTAGCATCTCTCACTCCACTCTCTCTCCCAGTCCTTCTCCTCCGGTTTCCTCCTGCTTAGGCCCCCTACAAACCACACGGGGCTACACAGTCCTTCTCTTTCCTCTACCCCTGTGCAGGGTACTGCCAGCTTCTCCCAGGACTGAGCCAGGCTTTCTCCTCTCCTGCACTCTCCCTGGCTTTTACACACAGTAAACAGCATTTCACATTCACTGCTCTTGTCTATCCAAATGCCCTAGAAACTGCAACTCCTCTCACCTCCTAATAGCTTGCACCTCTAGCTTTACTCCATCTTTTACCTTTCTGGATCCTCAGTTTCCTCCAGGCTCCTTCCTCAAGCCCTGCAAGGGTAGCATGTTATAATCTCTCACTGTCCCTAAATCTCCCACAGACACACCTTCTTCTTTCCTGTCCCTTGAATGGGAAATTCCAGCCAGCAGCACAGCCAACTCCACCCTCAGCCTGGTAATCCTAATCTATACCTTTATGACAGTGCTTGCATCATCATCTTTCACAGCCTCTCATTCCTTCATCCCCATCTCCGTGGCTGTCTTGCTGCTTTTGGTGCCATTGACTGCAGATTCCCTTTGGGTCATATTCTCTCCTGTTTCTCAGAATTGCTTTTCCTCTCTGACAACTCCTCCCTTTCCACACAAGACCTTGGACCAGGTTCCCCAGTGTCCTCCGTCCATCTTCACCTGAGCCACATTAATCTTTCCTTGCTACCACCATCTGTGCCCTGCTCTCTCTACCTGGGAGTCTCTGACACCCCTGACCTCTCCCTCCTCCCATCTAAAGGATACTTTCTTTCTCTCTTTCTGGAGATCAATCTCATATGACTAGAGGGCACCAGATAGCATCTACAGCTCTTCTGGCCCCAGGTCCTGATGGGTGTCTTTCCATCTTGCATCTCAGACAACATCTCCCCTCTCCTAGTGCTGCTAACACTACTTTCACTGATGCCCTCATTTTTCCTTGCAAGCCCTTTGCATTTCCAGACACTATTTTCCTACTGGGAACATCACTCTTTCTTGCTAGTTTTCTTCTGCTTCCAATTCTCCAGCCTTGTCTCACCACCTCAAAGCTGCCAGTGGTCATGAAGTTGTTGCATTTAGACTGTTGCTGCAGGACACGCAGAAGGTGTGTGTGTGAGAGAATGAGCAAGGATGCTGTAAAGTTAGACAAGGAATTTTCTACTTGCATTATATTTTCATATGTACTTCAGACCATCTGTGGAAAGCTGTCAAATGACTAGTTGGAAACATGCTATAAAATCCTGTTATTTTACTTAAAACATTAATTTAGCAGGCACAGATCTGAGAACTCAGCAAAATGCTAAGAGTTTTCTTGTGCTTCCCAATTTTTCTCATCTTTTGCAACAAGGAGATCTCAGCTTATTGAGCCCCGGAATCTTCCCTCATCCCCTGCAACTCTTGAGCCTACTTTTGGCTGCTACCTTGGCAAGTGTTATGCATTGTTGTAGTCCCAGGTCCACATGTGCTTGTTAATACAGCCTGGAGTAATTTGCATGTGTAGTCTTGAGTCAGCAAAAGTGCAACAGCACCTCTGGACCTCAAGACCAGTACATTACCATGTCATTTTTAAGCCTGTTTGCCATGTTCTTTTAGGTGCTTTTTGCATGCTGTGTTGTGCTGTTATCCATATATTTGCAGTCCAGATTTCCAGCTCTGTATCTTCACTGTCCATTTGAACAGCATCCTGGATACATTTGAAGTCCATCCTTGTGACCACCTCTTCCTTGACTCCCAATACTTGAGAAAGTTTCTGGTATCTGTCTAGTTTCCAAATGCCATTTAGTGGTGATGTTGGCCTGGATGAGACTGACAGCTCTATAACCATAGTTTTTCCTATATCAAATTTCTCTCCTTTAGTTCCAAAACTCTAGGGAAAAAAAGAAAACCAAACCAAAACAAAAAACTGTCTCTGTGCTGCTACTCAACTCCCTTTTTTTTCTTAGTTTGTCTCTGTGTAGAACAGATTCTCTTACCTATGCTTACTGCAGAATTTCCTCTTCACATCTGAATATCTGTTGTTGAACCCATCTTTAAATTGTCTTTGCATGCCCTTTCTAGGGTGTTTGTGCCTTTGTCCTTCTGTTTCCTCTTCAAAAACAGCCATGCAGGCCTTACCTCTGTGTGCTTCTCTGCAAAACAAATTCAAGTTAGTGCAAGAGAGTGAGAGACAGGTGCCCACGCTTCCAAATTATGTAATCCTGTGCTTGGTGCTGTGAGCTCTACTGGGACTCACATATATTGTCTTCCTGATCTGCAGCTGCTGCCATTGTAAACCCCTTTGCTTGGATGATCAATCAATAAAACTGTATAAATAAACTGTATAAATAAAACTTATATATAAACCGACACTGAAATGTTACTAAATGCACAGTAAATCCACTGAATACAGTCTGACTTCTCCAATTTATGCCTGCTGATTATGCATGTAGGTTTCCTGCACTGACAGTTGTCCACTACATTTCCCAGAGAAGCAGCCTTCACATAGAGAGTCTCAACACATTAGATGTAACAGGAGGAGCTGGCTCTAGCAGGCAACATTTCACACATAGAGCTTGTGTGCAGAACCAGAAGTTAATCTCCCAGCCTTTAAGACAGTCTCACAGCCTCATCTCCAACCCCAAGGAATCTACATTTTTATCTTCTTTTATAACTAGGATTTATTTCATGCATAGACAAGATCTCTTTTGATACAAAAGGATCTGACATGATAACAAGCAGCAGCTTGCATCTGAACAAGGGTGTTTCTGATGCAACTGGGAAGAGCCAAAATGCACGCAGGGGAAAACTCCAGGAAGGATTGGAATTGGATAGTTGGTGTCTTGCATTTAAATCGTACTTCACATCAGAACCAGCCAGATGGGAACAGCTGTCCCTTTTTGGAAATCTGGGTGACATGGTAGGAGTGGGAATAGAAAACAGGGAATGACTGCAGGAGCTGCTGCGACTAGTACCTTGCCCTACCTGAGGCCAAAAGCCTTTCAGCTTTAGGAGTGGGAGTCTGCTGAGAAAGGCTGATTCCAGCCAGAATTGGAGCATCATCATGGAGCAGATATGTCCTTAGAAATGCAGGTCTTATCCCTGCATTTTTCCCATTAATTTTTCCATCATAAATCCAATATTTTTATGTGCACTGGCCGGCCCTTTGCGGTAACATCAGACATCAGGCAAATGTTTCCTTCTGTTGTACTTGCATCTCCCAAAGGACCTTTGACTGGAGTGTCTTTGCCAACAAATAAGAAGCAGAAAAAGCAGTTGACAAATCGAGATCACTGGTGATGATAGAAACGAGCTGACCGTGATGCTAGTTGCTGTTTATTATTCTGAACAAAGTACAACCAGTTTGCCCAGGGCTGCATAAACAGGAAGGAAGAGCTGATCTCTGCTATGCCTGGCTAAGCATGTAATCATCTGGGACAAAGTCCCAGCTTGAGAAACCAGGGGCAGGGCAAAGCTGAAGATCCCTTAAATTCAGACCCCTTGCATTCTTTTTGTGTTACCTGTTCCTCAGTGGAGTTCCTATATCTGTTTGAGCAGAGCTGTGCCTCAAAATACTGGTTGGTTTGCTGGGCTTGGGGAGAAGAAAGGATAATGTGAGTCCCACACCACTGGCACTAGAGCTATGAGAGACACAAGGAAGAGAGGATGCTTTCCTCCACTTTTCATTTGCCTCCACCCAGGGGGTGGGCTGTGCCCTCACCTCCTCCTTTCGGGCTTAGAGAGAACAGGAGGAGCAGAAGCAGAAGGGACATGGCCTTTCCACTCAATTCAATTAGCAGAGCCACAAAGTACAGCAAAATCCCCACATCAACAAAAAAGAATTCCCCCTGCCAAAATCAAAATAACATCATCAAAACACTGAATGGCAGTGGACAGTTTACACACAATCCACCCCTTGTCCTTTCACTAAAATTATAACAACAACAATCTACATTCCACATGATCATTCTGCTCTCTAATGTCATTCAGTCCATGTTTTGGCCATTACCATTCCCAATTAATATGCTTAGTTTTAATTCTTCAGGCCCCACATTGGGTGGCAAAAAGGATTGTGGTGGGATGACCCAGGTGCCCACCAATCCACTCTATCACTCCACTCCTCACCAGGATGGGGCAGAGAAAATAAGATGGAAAAATCTCACAGGTGAAGATAAAAACAGTTTAATAAAAGAAAAAGTAAAGGGCATGCATGGGAGCAAGGGAAAACAAAAGATTAACGCCCTGCTTTCCAACAGCAGATGATGTCCAGCCACTTCCTGTGAAGTATGGCTTCAGTATGAGTAGTGTTTGCTCTGTAAGACCAAACATCATAATAAGGAATGCCCCCCTTCTTCCTCATTCTCTGAGCTGTTATTGCTGAGCAGACATCATATAGTATGGAATATCCCTTTGGTGAGTTTGGGTCACCTATCCTGGCTATGTCTCCTCCCATGATCTTGCCCACACTCAGCCTACTGGTGAGAGGGGGAACATTGGAGAGACACCTTGATGCTGTGGAGCACTGCTCAACAGTAGCCAAAACACTGGTGTGTTACCAACACCTTTCTAGTTACCATTACAAAGCACAGCACCATGAGTGCTGATATGGGGAAAACAAACTCCACCTAAACCAGACCCAATATATGCAGATAGATCACATAAGGAGCACTGAAAGGAAATGCAGGCCTCCCTTTCCTCCCATCATTGTGTTTGGAATATGGTTCAGATTGCATTAGCCACAAAGCAATCAAAGAAAGGCATCTACAGTGGCAAATTCAAGATGTCCTATCAGACCACATTATAGTAAGCTACACACTATAGAATCTATAGTTCCCTCAGAAATGCAGAACACAACGCAGTTGACTTCCATATGTCTTGACAAAAACAAAAAACGGAAAAAAAAACCAAACCCCAAAACAAACAAACAAAAACACAAACAAAAACCAAACCAACCAAACAACCAAACAAAAAACACACACAAAAAAACCCAAAAAACAGCTCTTGAAAGCAAATGAAGTCTATCTTTGGAAGATGCCCACTAATATGTTCTTTGCCCCCCTTACATCCCTGCCCAGCATCCCACCTTTCCTTACAGAAGGTAAGGAAGTGAGGAGGCCACCTCCTGTAGCCTGCAGTACCCAGAGGCAGTGAGGGCATCCAGCCAACTCAGCCCTTCCCTAGCTCCCCAGCAAGCTCCAGGTCCTTCAGCCCCTCTCTCCATCCATTGCCTGTGCTAGCAGGCTGTTCCCAGGGTGCAAAAGCAAGCAAGCGCTTTGCTGCTTTGTTCATTTAGTTTTGAGTGTGCCACATTTAGCATTCCCACTCTTGTTCTCTTCACCTGACACCATCTGCTGGTTTTAACAGCCCTGCAAAGGAGAACAGAAGCAAAATTAACAAATAACCCAGCCATGGCCCCATGGCAATATAGCAGCTGGGGTTGGCCACTGTCAAAGGAAGCAGGACCCCAAGCTGGCTCAGGACCTGCTGTGCATGGTGGAATCCCCAGTTATAAATAACTCACCAGTTCCCTTTATTCTTCCAGATAACAGCTTTTGTTTAGTCGTGCTCCAAAATGGGCAGAGATAACTGCAACCTTTGACTGGTATCTTCCAATAATTGTTATAACATGACTGATTTATTCTAGCCCTAAAAAAGTTGTTTTTTTTCCATGAGGCCACTGTTGCAGCACAACTGGAATAAGTAAAAATTGCAAAGGAGAAAGGTTTACCATATTTATTATTGCAAAGATACTTTAAAGATGATTAAGCTTTGGAAGTAGACTCTTCTTAAGCTACTCTGACCCGGGTCAGGGCTTCGCGCAAATCATCCCAGTGAGTTGTTACATAGCTCTCCACTGAGCGCCTGAGGGAAGATATTTCTGCAGTCATTTGACTCTCCAGTTAATGCCTTAGGTTCTCAGGCAGGCAAAATTCCCACTGAAACGAAGGATTTAGGTTTGCAATCCAGCCTAAATCCCACCAACATTTGCTAGGTCTCGCGAATCACGTTGTCCGTGGTCCCTGGCAAAGCCGAGCTGAGAGCCGGCGCTGCTGCAGCGCGGGGGGCGGTGGCGCTGCCGGGGCCGGACAGCAGGTGACACTGCCGACCGCGCATGGCCCTGCGGCACCGGGCACCGCACCGGGCACCGCACCGGGCACGGCCCCGCGTCCCGCCACGGCCCCGCCGCGAGAGGAGCCGCGCGGGGCTCGCTGCAGAACCCTAAAGCCCGGAAGGATTTGGTGCTGAGCGGGCTGTGGTGCAGCCAAGGGCGAGTGCTGGGAGGCCTCGGCCACTACGTCCCGCGTGGGGATGGAGCCCACGGAGGCGGTCACCGAAGAGGGGCCGGAGCGGTCCATCGATGTGAAGCACCCAAGGTGTTGTGCCAGGTGAGCATCCTGCAGAAAAGGGCCGGTGCTGGCACTCAGCAAAACGCCCTCACCTCAGTATTTGCAAAGCTTGCCTTCTTCACAGCCTGCCCCGCCTGCAGAGACCGCTCGGGCCGCTTTGCCCACATGGCTCGTTCTAGAGCGGGGAACAACGCCAGAGCACACAAAGGGGCTCTGCCTTAAACTGCAGGTAAGTCAGCACATGGGAAATTCCAGCTTGGGCTTGGTCCTCTGCCCCTGGTGCAGGTACCAGCCAGAGGGCAGCCCCCTTTCATTGCCGGCAGCCAAGGCTTTCCGCCTTTAAAGGTCACCCTGGCACTGCACTCCAGGACCACCATTGCTGCTCCAAGGTCTCGTGATAATGCTCTGGAAAAAGGCAACGTTTTCCTGTTTCCATTACCAATAAGTGAGGCAGCCACAGGAGCAAGAGTGCTTTGTCGTTAAGGCTGTGTCTGGTTTATACCCACACCATCAATGAGCTTCAGAGTGACATCAGGGTTTTTAATTCTGTTTTCTTTCTGATTGACTTTTGTCACATCTGAATATTTAAAAAGACTAGCAGGGAGAAAAGGGAGATGGAAAGGCACAGGGAAAAAACCTAAACCTACATGATGCAGTTACTGGATTTACCCTAAAATTAGGGATGAAGGAAGTTGCAAGAACTTCTCAGCTAATGGAATTCATTCCCTCATGGGAGATCCTTAACTGGACCTATCACATTTAGACCCCTGCCCTCACTCACCTGAGGAGGCTGGATAACAAGCAGAAACAAAGACACGCCACATTGTGCCCTTACCTGCTTGTGCTAACAAATATTGCTTGTGCTGCACAGCTGAATCCACAAACAGAATAAATTCTTTCTCCTATGAACATGCTTTTCCAGTCACTAATTTTTCTTCTAGTTCTTGCTTTTCAAGGAGAGAGAGGAGATGCTCTCTCAGTGTCCTGGTGAGCTGCACAGTGCTCAGACCCAGCATCATCAGCCCTCTCCACTTGCTTCACTGCTGCAGTAGATATTGTTGTCCCCAAATTAGATTCTTTTCCTGGTGTATAGTCATTCTGAGTCCCTTTAACAATAGGGCTTTAAGAGGGATTCTGCCAGCAGCTACAACTCCAGCCTAACTCTTGAGATTTTGGAGGTCATTTGCAACTTCTTGCTATGCCACCGAGACTTGGACGGAAACCAAAGACGGTAACAGGAAAGGCCCACAGGAAACGGAGGAGGGGCTGGCAGTACAACTGCAGATAAGCAGGACACCATCTTCCTACCCACCACTTTAGACACCCCAGGGTTTCTGAAGCTGCACAGAGCTACCAGACACAGTGTGGGGCCTCAGGAGACTGGTCCATGCAGGAGCAGCAGCTGGAGAGCAGAGGAGGCACTGGAGAATTTACTGGAGACCTGCAATCCTAGAGATGGGAGTGGAGAACAAAAGATGGTTAATTCAGAGAGCTAGCAGGGAGGAGAGAAAAAAAAGCATGAGCTAGTGCTGTGATTCTCTCCTAGTGAGCTACACCTCCTAGATCGTTTTGTTTTCTCTCTTTAGGACCTCTCTGTACTGATGCCTTCCAAAGAGACAGGTGAAAACTGGGTGTTACTCAGTGCTCTCAGAGGCAATTTTGAAGTGATTGAACAGAGCAGCATTACCCTCTCTGGTGCTGTGTGAGGGATCTGAGAGACAGCACTCAACTGCTTAGCTGTATTACATGATGAAGTGCTAACTACCTATGTGCCAGTTACCTCAGCTATGTCTGTCTGTCTCTTGATGAAAGCTGGTAGCAAAGACTTCTGGACATCTTCCTTGGGGTTGCACAAGGCTCCAGCTTCAGTATCTCCAGGTGCTTTCTGTGAAGGGAACAGGACAAGCTGCCTTCACTGGACACTCATAGCTTAGAGCTCCCTTCGCCTTCTCTCAGCACAGCTCCCTGATTCTCTGGCACCAAGCCTAGAAAAATAAACCTCAGATTGCCCCAAATTCCCATCAGCTTGTCAGCTGTGCATAGGCAGGTGTGGAAGGGACCATGCTGAGCAGGGATGGGGCAGGAAGGTGCCCACCACACACAGTGGGTTCCAGGTAGGCTGCAGTGATATGAATGCACAGCCTATCCTTGGCACAGGATGGAGTAACAGGAATTACCTTCCTGTGAGAAATGTAGATGGCACAAGGGAGGCAGCTTGTTGGTGAACCCACCAAGGGGCCAGTGGCAGCATGGCTACCTTGAAGGCCTTTGATCTGAGCAGCACATCCTGCTGGAAGGAAAGGCAAGAATTCTGTCCTCGAGGTACTGCTTTAAACCAGCTGGCTCTGTAACTGATATATATTGAATCCAGATAATACTAACTGGGTTTAACTTTCTCTTTATATCCATGAAGGCAAGCTAAACAGATGGAAATTGCTCTAGTCAATGCAAGTGCATCCATCTGAGGGTTTGCACCAGTAAACTGTAGAGGTCTTAAGGTGTGCTGTGGCATGAGCCTCTCCTGTGGACTTTCCAGTCATTCAGACACCTTGTCTCAAGGCCTTAGTGAGCATCACAAACATACACAGTCACTCCCCAGAGCAGGAGGGTTTTTGCTTTGTAGAACTCTGTTCAGATTTCCACATGTTGCTGCTAGAAATTCATACATCTCCCTGGATTAGTAGCTACATCTCACACTACTACTTTTTTAGCGGCAATGAAAATCAATAGAAGATGCTTATATGGTATAATTACATGTAATAATGATATCTAATTACTGAATAACCCAGTTTCCACTTACTGAGGCTGCACAGAAGGAGTGTCCACAGAGTTAGGAGAAGATTGCTTTGTCCCTTGCATTTTCAGGGCAGTGTAACTGTCTCCGCCTGCCTTGGCCACATGTTGAGATTTGCCTCCTGGATCTGCTCCTGTATATTGTCCAGCTGAGAATGTTCCTGCTGGTTCAACTACATTCCTTTCCTAGTGCTTTGGAAAGCCTCTGCTGTTGTCCAGCTTGACCTCAAAATTGTTTTCTCATACAGTGCCATCCTTTTTCTCCTTCCAGAAAGCTTTGCTGCTGCGTGAAGGACTTGCAGTTTCTCATCAGGCTCTAATTCGAGTTTCTACTGTTTCAGTGTTTTGTTTGTTGTTTTGTTGTTGTTGGTTTTTTGGGGTTTTGGTGGTGGTGTTTTTTTATTATTTGGGGTTTTTTTTCCGGCTGCTCAATTAGACTCCAAGTCTTCCTGCAATTCAGTGAGCTAAGAATCCAGGTCACCATTTCCGTCAGAGCTGCTTCCTCCTCCACCTTCACTGAGCTGCTTGCAGCTCTTCTTCCTTCCTGGGCAGTCCTCCGTGTTCCTTGGGCTTTGCCTGCAGCGGCTGTACCTCCCTCCTCCTCCTCCACATACCCTGTCTCCAGCTCCTGTCACTGTTTTCCTCCCTGAATTACAAACAACAGTCATGACCTGAAGTTCAGCCGTGCAATTCCTGCCAGAATCTTTTCTTTACTGCCTGCAGTTCATGAGACTGTCTTGCCCATGGTTCCCTGGCCCCCTCCAGGTCACTGGGGCCAGAGGCTGCCTGTGTCGTGGGAGCCATGGGGGCTCTCTGGGGTGGCAAGGGATGACCCAGCAAGCAAGATCCACCCCACCACCCTGGACAGGGAGCATAGCTGGCAAGGAGGCACTAGGGGAAGCCCCAGCCCTGAGCATCAGACACCTTCTTGGGGCTGGAGCTGGGTGAGGGCATCAGCCCACAGGTGAGCTATCACTGCGACCATAAGTGGAGACTTTGTAGACCAGTGGGACCACCTCACATCCTGCATCCTTTACCATGGCTGGGAGGTCTTCAGCAACCTCAACACCCTTCAAGGGTCTCTAAGGTAACAGCAGCTGCTGACAAGCTCTGTGCATGGATGGGAAAAAACATCCAACATATCTCATTCCTTCACACGCATTCCACACAACAGACCAAGACCTCCCTTGAATGTTTGTGTCAAGGTCAGTAGTGCACCTCACTGTCCCACTGCCCTCACCAAGATCTGCACCCCAGCCCATGGCCCAGCAGCTTCATTTTGGGGGAGCCCCCAGGCCTGGCATGATTCTGCTGCAGGTAGGGAGAGGCCCAAACTTGGCCCCCATTGGCCCTGGCTCACTGGCCTGAAGTGAGAACTGATTGCCCAGGGTGGGCAGAGCCTGCTGCTGCTACTAGCCCTGCCCATTGCCAGCCTGGCTCTACCCTTCCAGTGTCATGGCACCTGCATCCTCAATTACCCTTCTGCCCGTGGCTCCCCAACTGCTCACAAGGCCCACATCGTTCAGCCCCATAGACCTCCCCAACTCCAGAGCTGTGGCAGCTCGTCCTGGCACATCCTTTCTCCAGCTACAGGGCAGTAGCCCAGACATGTGTCATGGAAGAAGCACTGGAGGGGCTGCTTGCTCCTAACCCTGCAGCTTTTGGGTCATTTTCTGGTCGTCAACATGCCATTCCTTAGGGTCAGGTGGCCCCCCACCCCATGACAGCTTCAGGTATTTCCAGCGGTCCTCCTTTTGGTGGTGCCCATGAGAGAGACTTTCAAGCCACTGCTTCTGCCAGTCTAGCAGCAGCATCCCGTCGCAACATCTATACTGGGCATCTATACACCAGGGCAGCTGTTGCCTGTTATAGATGAGCCTTCACATTTTTAACCTCCCCCCACTACCAAGGGAAGAAAGATCCTCACCTCTTGTAATTCATCAATTGATGGCTGCCTGTTAAAAGCTGATTCCTAGAGGAGTCTGCTCCAAACACCTAACCATGCTGGAAGTCCCATTAATAATTACTCAATCTGTCAGTTGGGTTTATGGGAGGTTTTTTTTTACCTACAGGATGTTTCTATGTCTCTCTTACTTCTCTCTGGTTGTAACGTGATAGCTCACACAGGCTGTGCTGTGAACAAGTGAAATTGCACATTCAAACTTGGATAGAAGCCACTGACAGGCTCTATATTTTAGGATTCAAAGGTATTTATAATTCAGCGGGAGGCTTTCAAAGTGCATACACATATACATACGTTCTCATTTTTCTTTGATTTAATATTTTGCCTGCTTTTCAGAGTAAGCAGCTGCTCATCAAGGACCTGAACCATGAAGAGCTGGAAACCTGGAAATATTTGCATTTCTGTTACCCTTTTTTCCCTTACTTGCCTGTTTTTCGAGTTGCATTCCAAGAAGTCTGTTTTAAGTTCCTTTTTCTATTCTTTAAAGACTCTTGGTCATCTCTCTTTTGCTCCTGCTGTGTTATCTGTATCCTCTTATTGATGCCTGGAGTCCAAGTCTCTCTTCCTAACTGGATAGTCCAAAGTCAGAGTAAACCAGGTCTGACCTCTGTTCTTTGATCATATTAAAGGCATTTGACCTTTTTTTTGTAGATGTAGATAACTGCACAGTGCTGGCAATCCTAGCAACCCTTTTTTTCTTTTAATCTACTAAAGACTTGCAGTAGGACATCTGAAAAAGAACACTCTCCACTAGACCTTGTTTCCTGCCATTTACAGGCCATTCCTGTTAGCCTCTTTCTTTCCACTTGCATAAGGGTATCCTTCTATTTGGTCATTTTCTGCAAGCAAAAACAAATTAATCTTTTAGTAACCTGGAAAATTTAATTATAAGGACTTCTGTGTTTGCTCTCCTTTCAGCTGGGCATCTCGACAGGTCTGAGCAAACTAACTCCCCAAGGCAATGTCCAACAGCAACAGGGCAAAGGAGAAAAAAAAATAAAATCAAACTTACAAAACCAATACAAAAAAAACCAATCCCAAAACAAAAACAAACAAACCAACAAAAAACCACCAAATCCCCACATTTGACATTCATAAAGCAAAATGGAGCAACTCACTGAAATAACTTGATCTGTCTCCTGTCACCAAGCCTATTTCGTTCCTGTCTGCAGGAGTCCAGCCCCTTAAGCCAGATGATTCCTGATATTTCCAGGCTGTGCTTGGCATCCTGCTCCTTGGCACCACTCTGTGGGATGCCCCCAGTCTGTCCCCTGGCTCGAGGGCAGCCTGGGAGTCCTATCTGGTAGCGTCAGCTACCAGCAAGAGCAGAAAGATCTGTGTAAGCATAGCTCTCTTAGGAAACTGCCCTAAGCATTTAGATGAGGGGTGTCTAGTCTTCAGAAACAGATGTGGCTCCCCAGTGGTAGGGAGTATTTATGTCACTTGTCTCAAAAACAAATCAAAAAAACAACAAACAAACACACACATTAAGAAAAAAAAAGGAGATGAAAATAAGCAGAAAGGCAGTGAGAACTCTCCGCTGTGACACTTGGGCCGTGCCCTCAACACCCTCGTGCCACACAAACCGTGGGAGGCATCACCACCACCTCATAGCACTTCCAGGGGAAGCTGCTGTGGTTTTTAACCTGACATCAACCACCCAAATCTGCAATTAGGCAGAGTGCTCTTTTGGAGATGTCTCTATATCTGTAGTAAGACTATTCAAAGTGTGTAATTACTTGAGCCCAGTTGTCCCACAGGAGCCAAGTGGACGATGGCCATAGCAAGCTCCTCCCAGCCATATCCCTGCTCCACAGCACAGGCAGGTGGTTTGGTGGAGTGCAGGAACCCGGGAGACAGCCCTGAGCCCTCCCAGGGGTCAGGGACATTGCTGGCACCATGCTCTGGGTCCTGTTGACAGTTCCGATACCACCGTGAATGAGTCTGATGTGCTTTGTCATTGCATTACTAAGTATTGCAACCACTCTATCTCTCTGGCAGTTTCTGCTCTGCAAGATGCCTTACACTGCTCCGAGTCTACCTACAGCCTTGAGAGGAGAAAGGAAAATGCCACATGATAGTCAGATCATTTTCTCCCGCTTCCTTTACAGTTTCTTGGATCCTCTCTGTTTTCAGACTTGGACGTGCTGAAGTAATTTGCGTCCATGTCCAGGTTTTGCATTTCCACTAACTCCAGTAGTTCATGGATTTCTTCTCCCATGGAGCTCCTGCAGCTGCTGCTGTCTTGCCAGTTGATTTCTCCTACATTTTCTTTCAAATCTGGATTGAATTATCGAGCATATGTAATGAGGCACAGTAGAAAGAAAAAAGGCAGATAAAAGCTGACGCAGACCAGATGCCTCTTTCAGCCACTGCAGCAGCAATAGAGAGTGTGGGTAAATGTCAGGTGAATGAGAGAAACCAGGACATAGACAAACAACTTGCCAGGATTTGATAATCAGCTACTTACATAGGGGCTTTGAAAAATCCCTGCCCTCAGGGCATCAACATTTCCCTGAACTTCCCAAGTATTGTACAGTCCAAGGAAGACACTGAGAAGGAGCTCATTTGCATTAGAAAAATGTTGAATAGTGTGGGAACCAATCGTTGAAGGAAGACCAGCAGAAAAGACCACATCCTAAGGGAGCACAGCACATGAACAACAAAAAAACACAACCAAAAAACCACACATACAATCAGTCTCCCGTCACCTCCTCAGCAGGATACTCTGCCCATCTTTGGGACAGCTAATTCCCAGTTATATGCACCTTCATTAATTAGTGCCTGTCAGCACAGCAGCGCATACACACACAAAGCATTCAGTGCTCAGGAGACATTAACTCTCCCCGTCAGCAGCACCACAAGCTTGCAACTGTATCCTCCATTTTCTGCTCTAGCTCTCTACAGAAAACCAAATGAAGGTTTGTATTCGAGGCAGCCGATGGCAGGGACTCAGCAGCTGCAGGGAGCAATACGAGGCTGTGAGAAGGAGCCTGCAAGGGGGAGATGGGGTCCACAGGCAGGGGAAGAGAAGGTCCAGAAGCAGGGATGTGGAACACCCTACTCCAGAGCAGGATGGAGACTCAGAGTTCATCCTAAGAGAACAGATACCTCCTTCACAAAAACACTTACCAGACTCAAAGGGTCCTACCCCCATGGACTGCACCATTGCCACCCAGGGCAGAGAGCTCAGGACCTAGCTGCAGTGAGGCCATTTAAACACAGCACTGACCTTGGCCAATGCCCTACACCCACCACTTTGGCTTCCTGATTTAACCTGCACCAGCTGCTGCTGGTCCCACAGCTCACTCCAGTGCCAAATCAGCAACACCACAGCCCTCACCCTCATTGCCTCTGGTGCAGTATCTTGTTCCTTATAAGCTTTATTGAAAGAGTATAGTGGAAGGAAAATGTGTGCACAACTCAACATATGTGGTAGAAACATAGATCTTTAAATCCTTCTCATCTTCTTTTTTTGCTTCTAAGGCATGAAGTCCTGCATACCTTTAAAATAGATGTAAATATGCAAATAAATAAAAGCATGTCTTTTTCTCTAAGGTCCTATTTTCCCTGAGCTGTGCAGTGTAGCTCAGGTGGGCACAGCTCCCTAAAAGCTGCCCTCATGCTGCCCAGGGGGGAACCCGGGGCTGCTGAAGGACAAACAAATAGTGGCAGCCACCCCACTGCCTGCCCGACACCTGCAAACCAAGCCCCAGCCCTTTGAGTTTTGCATTACCAGGCCACTAGCCTGGCTGGACCTCTCAGACACCCTCAGCTGCATTTTTAAATTATTACAAAGGCCTTAGAGAATAAATGTCAAGGGCAACACACAGCCCCCATCACTCTCTGCATCCTCTTTCCAGCCTTGTTCAAAGACACTGTGAAATGGTCTGTAGGCTTCTGCCAATGTAGATGTTCATCAAAAGCATCTCCTTCCCGAAGCAGAGTTTCAGCTTGTTTCAGGGCTTCCTCCCCAAGTGAAGGGCTCTGCTGGCAGCAGCTCAGCTGACTGAAGTGGAAGAGGATTTGCCTTTCTTAAGGACTTCTCCCTTTCTTTATTTCTTTAAATCTTTGTTAAAATGATGTGACATTATCTTGGAAGAACTGAGGGGTAATGCATTTTGATGACAAGAAATAAGACGTGAGAGATTTGTTCACAGAGTTTTTTGTCTCTGTGTTTATTTTTCAACTTTCCAAATTTCCAGTCTCCCTTGATGGTCTCCCAGGGTGAGCAGAGCCCACAGTTAAAGGCTTGTTGGAGAAATGAGAACATAAAATTTTTAACATAAGTGGTTGTATCACTTCTGTTTGCCAGATATTTTATTAAGTATTAGGAAAATAAGCAAATTAAACCTCTCACTGGTTTTATTATAAATAGCTCAGGCACTTGAAGCACTCCAGTTACTTGCAATTTGTTTCACAAAATGTAAGCTGCATTTCACTTCTGATGTTCTTCCTGCATAGTAAAAGAGGAGGAAGGTATAACCCGATCCACCTTCTTCCCTCTATGTGAGTCTCTTCTGGAAGCTGATAGAGATTTTTTCCTCTGTATGCACAAAGAGGGCGAGTAGCACGAGATATCTCCAGCACCTTTTGGAGGAGAAGCTGTGCCCCCCCCCCCCCCCCCCCCCCCCCCCCCCCCCCCCCCCCCCCCCCCCCCCCCCCCCGCCCCCCCCCCCCCCTCTCCCCTCCTCCTCCCCCCCCCGCTCCCCCCCCGCACTTGCCCCACTAT
>WUAM01000280.1:4056755-4082960 GCA_024336885.1 Actenoides hombroni
GAAGCTGGTCCCCCCCCCCCCCCCCCCCCCCCCCAGTCAACCCCTCCTCTGGCAGCCACCTGTGTCCCTGGTCCCTCTATGTATCACTTCATCCCTGCGCTGTCCCTAGCCTCATCTGAGCAGAGTTTCCTACGAGCAGTGTATCCCAAAGGCTTTACAGGAGGCTTTTCTTTCCAGCTCAGTGGCAGAGGAAAGACGATGCTTTCAATCCCTTCTGCCCGCAGGCTCTCTCATAGTCCCACAGGGAGGTAAAAGGAAGTGACTGTTTATTAACAGAGGATCCAAAGGCAAAAGAGCTGCAGAAGGCAAGTTGAAGTGAGGCATTCACCGAATGAGCCATGATAACCCTGCCTAAAAAACTGGTTTTGCAGGAAAAAGAAGCCAAAAGCAGGAAAAAGAACCATGTTGGCAAGCACCAAGGAATAGTCAGAGAAATACAGTATTTCCTCATCTGACCTGGTAGTCACTCATATTTACATAAGCAGCCTGTGAATTCATCACAGCCATTAAGATGATGTGACATAGGGCTGCTTTTATGGCATAGTTTTTTGGGTGCTCTGATTTGGTGAGCATTTGAGCTACACCTTACACACCTTGCTTGTACAAGAATTCCCTGGCTAGGTAAGGTACTTCCTTTGCTTTTTAACAGCAGCAAAAATCTCCCTTTCCTCACTCTCTGGGGGAGAGTACTTTGACCAGTTGGGGAGGTACTGAGGTTAGGGTGCCCTGGGAGGGTCCCAGCAGGTCCCCACTCTGCAGCCCTCTGGCTTTGCCAGTGAACGTGCCAAGCCCAAAGGTGGGTGGCAGAAGACACTGGGCAATGAAGGAGGCAGAAATAAAGTTAAGGAGAGGAAGTTCAAAAATAGCTGAGCTTTTCCTGTAAGTCTGGGTTATTTATTTAATTCTTTGTTGTTGTTTTCGGTTTAGGGACTTTTTTTTCCCCTCAGTGCTAGGTTAACAAGGAAATAGAGAAGCTTTGGGAAACAGGCAAGGCAATAAAAAAACCTTTCAAAGGTAATGGAGAGGAGAAAGAGGACTTAAGAGGAATGATGTGAAGAATAATAGCTTCCCCTACATATTTATCAGATTGTAATTATGAAGAAAGAACAGAAACTGAGAATAGCAGGAAAATCTCCTTCCTCTTCCACCCCGACTTTCAGCACTGCCCTTTGCAGCTGGGTCCCTGTAGCCCTCCCTGGTGCCCACCCCGAGGCTGGAGTTGCTGTTCTCCCTGAAGCCAGCCAGGGACATCCAAAAGGATGGGAGCCCAGGCTCCCTGCCCCCAGAAAACCACACAGTCCTGCTGCCTTGGAACCCACTCAATGTCCTGCTCTGAAAGCTGACTTTCTGTGAACCTCCTGGCTGCTTCTGATCCACCCCATGGGACCCAGCCAGAACCTCATAGCCTCGTGGGACAGTGCAGAGCCAGGCACAGTGAGTTGATACATGGGCACAGCCAGGATTTTAACAACAGAGGTTGAGGGAAGAGGAGGTGAGTCTGAAAGTGAGCAAACTGAACCAGTGTGTTGCTGACACAGGGTACATCTACACCGCCAAGGGCTCCTGCAGCTCGATGTCACTTACCGCCTTTACTCAGCCTCCACCAGCCTCTTTTGCAGCACCACAGGAACTTCACTCAGCTGCCAACCCCCTGGAGGGACTTGGTGGGTGAACCCAGCCCCAGCCCAGGCAGGGGGAGCTGGAGGGTGCCCAGCTCACCTCACCAAGACAGACCCCCACAGTGAGGCCACATCTGGGGATGGGTGCTGGTGGTAATGTAGAAAGCAGTAGAGAAGGAGCAGAGATTATCTTTACACCAGGGATGGAACTACATTTCCTACCATGGCAGGTCAGATTATTTGCTGTCTGGTGTATATGTAACTGTCCCCTGGATCAAATCAGGATCTATTAAACATGGACAGACACCCTTCCCAACACTGCTGGCTGCATACACCCCTGCATTGCTGCACCTGGAGTTGTTAGAGAGATTTTTCAGGGAAGTCTGCTGAGACACAGAGCTATACCATATCAGTTTATCTTGTGGATTTCACCTGAGGATCTCAGAGAATTTGACATCACCTCTTGTCAGTGTGACAAATTCCTTTTAAATGCTCCCCCATGCCAAAGGTGAGGATGAAGATGGTAGAGAGCCACAGGGCTAGTGTCTGCAGTGACAGTGAGTGGCATGCTGAGTACCATGCTGTGACTTCCATGCATAGCTCGAACCCTGGCAGGGGTTGTCCTGGGGAGCTCTCCTGGCACTAATGTCCCACACATGGGACCAGACACAAGCCCCTTCCTGGGACAATAGCCAGCACCACGGTCAGTGTGTGTGCAACGAATTAATTAGCAAGAGAAGGAGAGAGGCTTCTCCAACGCTGCCCCAGCAGAATCATTAGTGAATTCTGCTTTTTTTCACCTTAGAAAAGACCATAATTCGCAGAGGGACCAGCACCTGCCACCCAAGCCAGCACTGTACAAGGACTGAGGCCTTTTGGTTCCTGCTATCTCTGGCAGCATCACTCTTCAGCATGCTCCTCACTTCAGCCCCTGCCCTTTACCCTTACAAAATGTTGCTTGATGTGTCCCCAGTTACCCCTGGCCTCTGTAGTATCTGCTGCCTGTCAGTGACACTGTGGAAGAGGCCCATAGCCTGACGTCTCACCTCTCTTTTCTACAGCCATAAAAGGGAAAGCAAAATGTTTAAATTCAAGTGCTTTGAAGTTTTGCAGAATAAACAAACTTCTTTATGTGAACTGCAATGGGGAAAAAAAATTCACAGAATCTCCGTAAGGTGTAATAAATCTAGCACTTATTGCATTATCTATGTGCCCATAGCAAATAATATACTAAAGACCTGAAAACAAAGTGCTTGGGGACACCATGTTATTAAAAAACAGGGAATCAGTCTTGCTATCTTGGAAAGCAACCAAAGTATCCAAGGCACACTTAAAGATGGGATCAAAACCCAGTGAGAGAGTTGCAGGACTAGTAGAAGCATGACATTAATGGAATTAACTGTAAAGGCTCCTAAAACTGAAAACATTTCTAATATACAGAGAGATGGTTTAATGTGGGATGCTCTTGGAGGCCTCAAGCAACTGCAAACATACATCTGGAGTGTTATGAACCATATATGCTGTAGAGAAAAAATGTGTAAAAAATGGAAATATGCTTTGGGTGGAGGCAGCTTTGGGCCATTTGTTTGTACTCTGAATTCCTTGCTGGCCCTGTTTTGAAAGCATCACTATCACAGATCTCCAACAGCTGAGTGATCTCCGATGGAGAGATGTCAAGGCTGGCAATGAGTAAGGAAAACACACTTGTCCATTAGGCCAATCTCTTGAGCCTAACTTCTCCTAAACAAGTACTGGATGAAATTACAGCTCAAATGGATGAATTTCAATGCAGTTTCCAGTCACTTTTTAAAACTTTTTTGGAAAGCTTGTTAAAAGAGATTTAGGTAAGGCTAAGGCTCAACTCTGCTGTTGTCAAGAGAAAACATCCACATGCACGTTAATGAATGACTTGGGGGGACATAATTCACTCTTCTTTGGATGGTGTCTCAGTCCATACCAAAAGCCAGGCTACAATTTTTCAGCTGCCTGTGCTGTATAGGGGGTTACACACAAGCACTGGGAACAAGCACACTCAGGGATGGCAGTATCAGACTGTAAGTTGTTTGAGTAGGGATCTTCTCACCTCCTTTTGGCTGTTTGGGATAGAGCATCACATCATTGTTACTGTTCACCTTCCACCTCCAGCCAAAGGATGCAAAAAGGGGCCAAAGGAGGACAGCCTGTGTGACCTGGGGGGTCTGGGGCAGAGGGACCACTGAGCATCCTACTCCTGGAGCTTACTGATTAGTTCAGTCACCAATTATTCCTCATCTCTAATCCCTGTTTAAAATATCCTGTGTCAAAGACCAAGACTGACTGGACCAGTTCTTGGAGGTACTGAGCATACCTGCAGCAGTGGCACTGGGAGCACCTCAGCCTTCCCCTGCCTTCTGCCATATGACCCTCTTTCCTGGTCTTTTAAGGCTTGTTGCTCTCTCTGGTGAGATGATGAATGGGGACCCTTAGTGCCCTGTGCTCCAGCCCTGGAGTGCTGGGTGCAGAAACGGGAGATTGGCTTTGGGAAACTCATCATTTTAGTTTCTACTGGCCCACTACAGGAACCTGATTTTTTCAGGGGGATAAAAAAAAAAAAAAAAAAGAAGGCATATATATATCAGTAAATGTTTTGCAAGACCTGGGACACAGAAACAATCGGGTTTGAAATCTGGAAGTTTTGGATAGCCACATCTTTCAAATTTAGGTATCGCTTCCCTCAGAGACCATGCCTTAGCCTCCTCTGCCCTTAAGAATGAGGACCTGTGAAGCCTACCTAGTAGGAATCAGAACTTCAAAGCTGGAAAAAAAAAAGTTTAAGTAAACACAGACTTTTTTTTTTTTTTAATGAAAGCCTCAAGTGTTATAGTGGCAAATCTGGTGTTGGGGGTTGGCAGTGGGACCCCCAAGCCTTAGTATGGCTGTTGGTAAGGGTGCTGCTGTCACCCTGTTCCACCACCTCGCCCAGGGTGCCCATCTAGCCATGGGTAGCCGTGGGCTTTCCAGGGCACTTGCAGCAGCCAGTCCCTGACGCTGACTCTCCATGACAGGCTGAAGAACAGCAGAAAAGGAGCCTTGTGCTGATGGCAGCTGCACCCCGCGTTGCTGTGGCAACACATCTGCTTCCTCCATTTCCACGCTTCCTGCCAAGGGAGAGCTCCAGCCCCGCCGGCGTCAACACAAGCTCAGGAGAAGTCCGAGCCCCAACAAAACACCTTGTCACTGGTCCCTTTCTCCACAGCCCCCTTTTCAATGACTGCAAAAACCTTTCCTCTTCTACAAAGAGTTTGCCTTTGCTGCTGCCGCCATGTTCATGCAAAAGCCACATAGCCCCTGAGCATCCAGATGCCCCTGCAGCATCAAGGCCAGAAGCACCTTTCCCTCCACATGTGTCCTCACAACCCACGGGACACAGCAGCACTCTGCCTCATCACCTCACCTTTTTCCTGGCCTGCAAGCTTATATTTGCCTCCCTCAGAGGTTCGATGAGTGTAGAGTTTTTCTTTCAGGCGTTTTTCACAGGTTTTCCACAAAACAGATTTGCTTTGTGAGATTTATGGCAAACCTCCAGTAGGTGCAAGCTCAAACTACTGTTTGATCCACCAGTTGCTCACTCACGAAGTCCCAGCCTCACTTCCCCAAAGAAAACACCCACCAGGACTTGGGTGCTCACAGGAGAGTGTGGGTTCTAAAAAAGGGGTTCCCCAGCTCTGGAGGAGTTGTATATGGCACAGCTCCTGCCGCAGAGCAGGACCATTGATGCCTGAGATGCCTGGATGCCAGCGCAGGCTGGGATGAGCTCTTTGTGCCACTGGTTTCTGCTGTTGGGTGCCATCAGCAGTTTGGAAGGAGTTCCTCTCGGTTTTCACAGCTTCTGCAGAAATAAGTGCTGGCAAAGGCAAAGCAGATGCTCGGCAGTTCCTCCGGCAGCTTATCAGGGTGGGCTGACCAAGCTCCTGGGAAGGGCCACTCAGGCAGGAGGAGCTGGCACTGCCTGCCCAGCCGAGCCAGCCTGGAACCCGTAGGACCGCTTGATTGCTCTTCCACTGGGCAAGTGTCAGGCTTTGCAAAGTCATTTCCGCCACCTCAGAAAGTTACTTTTCTCTTCTGCTCAACCAATTCATGCTCCTGATAAGCTGTCAGGTTTGAAACGAACACCCAGGTCCTTGGCTTTGTAGAAACTTTTCACTCATTGATGCAAGGGGAGGGGGGTAAAATCCCCCCCAGGTTACGCTGTGTTTTCAAGGAGCGTTGTAGCCACCAGCTGGGAGCACAGCTGAAATGGTAGTTATTTACCGTGTCTTACCCCACTCAGAGTCCACATACAGGTTCTGATATGCTGGTGGCAACAGTAGGAAGGGTCAGCGTTCCCAAAATGCCACAGGTTGCACACTGAGACCTTTCAGTGAGGACGTAGCAATAGATTTCCTATATTTAAAGAATATAATCAAGTCTGCCTCTTTGAGCCTGGCAGTCTCCTACTGCGCACTCAAAGCAGAGATGATGCGGTCAAGTGGGCAAAGAAACTGCCTCATGGGTAGAATTACATTCAAAACACAGGAAAGAGGTGCAGCTCTGCTCCTTCCAGCTGTCCTGCACCCAAGTGCTGCGAGCCTGTCCCTCTCCCCCTCCACACCTGCACTGCAGGGCATCGTGTGCCTCAGGAGAGGGATGAAGAGGGTAAATGAGCTTGCAGATCTCCCCAGCACTGCTGCTGCCTGCATTTGCTCCTGGCACTTCAGCTTCCTAAAGTTACTCTTTGCCGAGGGGATTACTTTGCTCCATGGTTTTGTTTGCAACCTGTTTTGAACCTGTGAAAACCTCATTTGGCTTCTAGCTGTAGCCACCAACTTGTTACTAAGGGTGACCTTGCAACTACTGGAGTTCTGTGCTTCTTCACTTTCTTTCTCTCTGCTCTCAGGAAGAAAACAGGATGCCCATCTTTCCCAAGATATTTTACTGAATAAATAGAACTTCAGGCAGTCTCCACAAGCAAATCTAACAGTGCCACATAACCCAACTGGCCAGAGACAAGGGTTACATTTAAATTCAATTTTAATTCAGCAAAACATGAACACTTATTTACCACAGTCCATAAAATTCATGTCACAAAATAGTGCCAATAGACAGCTTAGCAGCCCTCTTACTCCAGCAGTGTAAAAGCACAACAAATCAAGTCAGCACATGTTCTGCAGCATCACACCAGGTTAGCTGCAACACGTGCACTAGCAAGTGACTCCTTGCTGAAATCACTGCATGCTCGGGGGCTTTCAGCGCATCTGACAGTCCTAAATTCTCTTGTCATCTCTGTCTTGTTCCTGAGGGATCTTCCAGTTGTCTGAAGTACCTAAGGGTCCACCTTTAGTATAAGCTATGCATTGCAGCACTCTAAAGGGACACATCACACGTGTCCCATTTGGCCCATTGACACTGGTTTGAAGGATGCAGCATCTTGCTGGTATTGTTCCCAACAGCCATGCCTCTGCGACCTGACCACATCAAGGATGCTTCTGGGTGTGCTACCCAGACCCCTCAGTTTAGGTGCAACTTTGTAAGCCTTGACATCAGAGGAGAAGATGGGCTGATAGAAAAAGCCCATGTTTGATAGTAGAACAGTTCAATCTTGCCTGCAATGTAGGTATTTTACTCCACACTCTGGGAATGGACACCTTGCCTATGGTAGTACCTGAGAATCTGGCCCTTTCCAAAAGCCACCAAATCCCATTGGTCACGATGGTTGCACTCCTCGATGTTATTGTATTTGTTTTCTCATTGGAAGCACAACCTCTGGGCACACTTGGTCCCTCCCTAGCCCAGGACAGGTGGAGGAAGCCCTGCTCTGAAAGCCAGCTCCCTTTCAGGCCTGTCCACCTGCAGACAGTCCATGAATGAGGACACAGCATGGCTCCACCAACCATTACGAGCAGCCTCACAGTTTACTTGCCAGACCCAAAGCTGTCAGCCACAGCGCAGTCACAGTACAGCCTATTTCAGGTGGAGACAGTGATAAAAACATAACTTCTCTGGCAGCACAAGCTCCTTCAAACACATACCTTGCGCGAGAGGACTGGAGCAAGGTCCTCATGCTGGTCAGCTCCTTATGTGGAAGCTCTAGGGTCATTGCCATCCATCACACATCTGCCAAACTTCACATTCCCCTGAAGCATGCCAGATCATTCTGATCCCAGTGGGGACAGGGCTGGGCCAGTCTAGATTCAACCATCAAGTTTTTTGCACCCAGCGCTACAGACAAGAGCATGATGAAGGGCAGGATGTGAGATAGGAAATCTGAAGCTGAGCCTGGGGTGTGCAAGCCAAAGTGGACTTGCGGAGATCTGCTGCGTCGAGCCATCCTGCCGGCAGGACACCAACTGCCCAGCCCTGCCCCAGCACCACCCCAGCAGGGACGAGGCTGAGGGGCAGACCCCCTCCTGCCTCTGTGCTCCTGCAGCTTTTGCCCATGGGCCAATGCTCCCAGACACCCGCTGTTCATAAACACACAGGGCAGTGTCTGCTCCAACAGCATGATCTCATCGCCCCAGGGATCCCTGTGGTGGTTTCACCTGCACTGTTATCATTCCCATCCTGCTGAGTGTGACCCCAAGGTGGCATCTCCTGCAGGGCCAGTGGGAAGAAAAGCAGCAGGGCTTTGAGGAGCACACCAGCTTTCCCAGACCTCTGCATCTTTGCAGGCAACAGCCCAGATGGTTAAGAGCAGGTGCTGTTGGCAAGGCTTCCTCTACCCCAATGCCAGTCCCACCATGCCCTAGGGGTGGCTTGTCCCCAGTGCCAGCTCCCTGCTAAGACTTATCCAGAGGCAGAGCGGACTCAGGCTGCTGTGCTTACCGCTCCCCTCCTCTTCCTGGGACCACAAGCACCAGAGAGGAGCATTTCTTGCTCCATCTCAGCAGGTATTGGTATAAAATCCCTGGAATTGAAACACATTATTGCTTCCAATGCAAGAATACAAAGAAATGAGGAAAATATCCCATGTGGAACGCAGGCACTACATAAGCCCATCACCTTTGGTCAGGAGATGTATAGGGAGTTAGGTCAGATGCAGGGACTATCAGCATCGTTTCCTTTCGCAGCACTGGCACGCGACGCAGGGAGGCAGGAGCCCTCGCACTCCCAGCTGCCGGTGGGGAGGAGGGCCAGTGTGGGACCCCAGCCTGGCAGGGTCCCTGTATCCCCCATGAGCCCTGATAGAGCTCAGGGACTGGAGTGGGGAGCTGCTCCCCTGGGGATGGCTTCCTGGCTGGCCATTTTGCTGGCTGCCAGAGCCAGGGGATGGAAGGAGGTGCACAGGAAGTGAGACCATGAGGCTATAAATCCCATCAAGTCTTAACGATGTTTTTTCAAGCATATTTTCCTGGCTTCTCTCCCAGGGGATCAAACCCAAAAGATTGTTATGCTTGATCTTTAGGTAACCCAGAAACAAAATGTTTCCCACACAAATAATCACATTGAAATCTGACAATGTTCGTTATTACAAAAGAGCATTTTATTTCCATTTTTTTCTGGGTGTACTATATTGCAACATAACGCTACGCAGGTCTGTTATCATATCAAGAGTTTCGCTACAGAATTAAGAAGTTTGTCCATTTGGTCAAATTTCAAAGTTTTTCCTTGGCATTTTTACAGGACTCACCACTGCTTAGGCACATGAATTACTAGAAGTGCCAGAAATGTGATATGAGACTTGGGGCAGGCTCTTTCCCGATCAGAATTTGCAAAAGTTGTTGGTTGGGCTAGATGCGAGTGGTCAGCACAAATATCCATCCTAATTTTGACAAACGGGAAGATGCACATCTCCAGATTTTGATCACAAAGTAGATTTGCTTTTCAGCCTTAATCTACTGTAAAGGTTGTCTCCTTAATTTTGATGCATTCTTTGTCATCTCTGCTTCCGTTACCGAGGAAGATTTCTATTACTTTTGAGCAATAATGTAAAATGCCTTGCTTATATTCTGGAACTGTCAAACTTGTTCGGCACCTGATTAATGTAAGTAGTTACACAAACTCTTTGTATATATACAAACCATGCCTAAAGTATTATCCACAAAATGTCCATCCATTCTAAGTCAAATACTATAGGTCACAGAAAAGTCTAGTATGCATTGCATGTGAATATACATATGAGCAGTACATGAATCACTGAGTAAATATGGCACTTTTACCTATTTTCCTGGATGTCGTATAGAATTAGGAAATAATCTTCTCTGAGCTGACGCATTTCTAAAATACTGTAATATGTTTTTGGAAAATACACCCCACAGACTAGGCAGTAAGAAGTTTAGAAAAGTCAACAGTGTGGCTACCTGAGTTTGTTTCATTAAGTTTAAGCATTTAACAATAAGGTGATATTTTAATATTCACTGTGAGCCTGAGGGTTGTCCACCCACAAAAGCCATGCTGCCTAACTCTACTATAGATAAACCAGCACAGCTCTCCAAGCACGTGGCTCGGCAAGATAATGAACTGACCTAGCAGCTCAGCACCTCCAAAGGGATTTGTCCCACCACCTCCTCACCCAGACTCTGGCTGCAGAGTCCTGTCCCATTGTTACTCTCACCCTAGTGCTCATCCAATCCTCTGGAGAGCTGATCCATCAGAAAATTAGTCCCTTTTTTTTAACTGGCTTAGTTTTCTGCTGGCTCAGAAAGTTGATTTGTCCTGTGGAGGGATCAGACCAGCACCAGACCAGTAAAGGTACAAAAGAAGCAGCTGGAACATGTTGGCAGGAATACAGAGCCATGGGAGGAGGAGGGAACTTCCCCTTTTTGGTGCAAGTGAGCTGTAGGATTGACTAAGCTGTCTCAGCAGCCCAAACCCTTGGAGAAGATACAGTTATTAGTGCAAAAGTGCTGAGACCAGTATAGTTTATTCCTATCAAAGTGAATAAAGATATGCCAGCACAAGGCACTTTATACTCATGTAACTGTGTCCACAGGAGGGGTTGCACTGGTATAAGTATAATCAGTTACAAACACCCCCCCACCCCGATCCCCTAAGTGATGTATTTATAAAAATGGTGTAGAAGAAGTCATCTCCAACTTTCAGTTCTGAGGTGTACGTAACTTCCATTCAGAAAATAGATCACAAACTACACAGGAAACAACATTAGACACAAAATAAATTAGGGATTTAAAATGCTACATCTAGGAATATAAAGATTTTTAAAAACCCCAACAACCCAACTTGAGTATGTAATCTCATACTTCAAATCTAAGTAAGAGAACTACAGAGCTCCACCGATTACTTGGACATTTTAAACAGTTTACATTCATCAGGGACAACAGCACTTTGGTTTACATAATTAGATTAATATGAGCAATGAAACATTTCTCTCCCTCACATTACATCAAAGTGAAATACATTTAGAATATATGTATACTGCCAAGCTCTTCCAACAAGTGCATTCCACACACGAGTAAGAGTAGCTCTTGCAATAGCTACATCAGTTATAGGTCTTTAATAGAACTAAATCAAACCCCCTTTAAAAAAGCTTGCTCTGATTCCTTCATGCCTGACCCATTTTTGATTAATCACATGGATCTTCTCCAGAACATAATCAAGCGCAAAAAATAAGCCTGACTTGGTACTGGGGCAAGCCCACATACCAGATTGCATAGCACACCCCAGATTAGTGAGGAAATTCTCCTTTTAGTTTGTCTCCCCACCTTTATAAATCAGACTCTTAAAACAACAGTATGCTTTTGGACCAAGCTCAAGAAATCAAACTGTAGCTCAGGACATGCAACAGCAGTTAGAAAACAATTAAGAGCAACCAGCTTGACAATCATCAAACAATTACTTTACATAACTTTAAACAATCATCAGCTCAACCTTTGCAATTTCTGAACAGTGTTGCCACCAAGGAAAGAAGTATTTATTCCCAGATATTCTTGCAAAGCATTTATGCAGTGACTGCATATGATTCAAATATGTGTTCTTGAATAGGATGAAGATATCTCCTCCCAACAGGATATTTTACTACTATATGGTTATTTTTGACTAGCTTAAATTAGCTTGTGAGCAGCACATGAGTTATCATATACCTGCCAAACTTGCCTATAAGAAAGCAAATGGCTGGATTAAATAAACAACTGAACATGGCTTCAGAGGATAAAGATCCCAACCTGATGCATAACTATTACAGAATAATACATTATCTTAAAAAGTAGACTTCCAATTGTATGATTTCCGATTTAACTACTACCTGGGTGATGAAAACATGGCCTTCATCACTGTCCTCTGGTAGGCTGAGACTTCGGAGAAGTTAATGTATTCATTTAATCTCATTCTTGCAAATCTGCAAATGTTCCTGTGCTGAGCTTGGTGATATAATACCCAAGCTCAATTAAGGAGCATGTTAGATGCTATTGCCTTGTCAGAAGCTTTACAAACTAAACATGATTGCACTTTTTCTGGATCCCAATCCTGCAAGGTGCCAAGTATCCCAGGGGGGAAGTGAACTGAGGGGGCAGAGGGAACTTTCTCCCTTGCAAGATGGGGTATTTAGTGGAGGATGGGGATTTTTCAAGATAGTGTTTCATCTTGCTGGGTTGATGTTTCCAACACAATGAGTTCGTTGCACCCCTTCCATTCAAGTCAGCAGGAAATGGGCAGCCGCGTCCCTTCGCACTGTTTGGAAAATCTTCAACGTGAGTCACTTTGGTCCTGACTCCTCTGTAAACTGTAACCTCACTCTTCCTGCACCAGCAAGGAAACAGCTGTCAGTGCCCCCTGCTCAGCGCAGCGTGTGAACGGACAGCTAGACTGAACTTGCCAAAAGGCCCCGAAGGAGTTTTGTGTGCTCCCTCAGACCTGTTAAAATTCATAAAGAACCTTTCCTACTTGCTTTGACCATCTGAGGGAACCATGTCATAAATAAAAAATGATGGTCAACCCGGATTCAACCTTGTTAGATGTCGAACACCTTCTACTGCCACTGAGGAAAAGAGGAAACAAGGCATTCAACACCTGCAGCACCACCCGTCGAAGACCATGTTCTAAGGGATTAACAATAATCAGGAAGACAATATAACCATATATTACAAATTATGCCACCCAAAGCACACATCTTAAACACAGTCCCCCTGCTGGGATTAGGCAAAGGAAAAAAAAAAAAAAATCAACAGATAAAACCATTTACTTTTACTGGTACAAATTAAGTTACAAACACCCTTGTTCTTAGGGCAAAACAAACTTAAAAAATATCTTAAAATAGTGAAAAAATACAAGAAAATTTTANNNAAAAATATATGTACTTCTTACTCCAAATTTGTTTGTACAGAAAGGATTTGTTTGAAAAAGAAAAAAATAATGACAAACTAAATGCATATTCGGAGTATGCACTTTCTACAGCCTATTTGGTAGAAGCGTTATTTCTGTAAAACTGAGCCAAAGGAAGTTAGTTATTCAGCTTTCATTTGTTCCCTGACATCAGAAGGCAACGTTTCAAACAAGGTGTCCTCCACAGTGAAACCAGTCCGTTTCAGAGCTCTACACTCACCGAGCTCAGGTGGGAGGATTTCAAAGTGATTGCCTTTAATATCCAAGTAGGAGAGGAATACCAAATTGCCAATTTTAGGTGAAAGGACTGACAAGTTATTTTTCCCAATTTTCAGTGTCTTAAGTTTTTTGCAAAAGTAGAGTTCGTCTGGCACGCTCTCCACTTTGTTACAAGTAATGGAAAAGTATTGTAAACTCTGCAGGACTCCTATTTCAGGTGGAATAAAGCGAATGTCATTGTAAGACAAATCCAAATATCTGATTTTGTTGCATAGGAATAGGTGGGATGGAAGAACCTCTATTTTGTTATGGCTGAAGGAAAGCCTCTCGAGACTAGTGAGTTTCTTTATATGCTCTGGGATGTACGTTATACTGTTGTACCACAGCTTTAGGATTGTCAGTTTTCGCAGATGTTGAAAACTTACTATTTCTTCAATGGATTTGAGGTTGTTTTCCTTTAGATCCAATTCCTGAAGACTGAGAAGGCTGAAGACTGCATGAGGTATGCGCTCTAAGTCACAATGAACCAATTCCAGCTGTGTCAGGTTGACCATCTTCTTCAGGTTGTTGAGCATCACTAACTTAGTGCCATCGTTATGGATGCACAATTTTTGCAGGTGACTTGAAACGTCAACTGCAGATTGTGGGATTTTGGACAAATTACTTTTTATGTAAAGAACTTTAAGGCTTTTAAGTTCCCGAAAAGACTCCAGTGTAATGTTTTTGGAAATATCATGACTTAGGGAGCCAATTAAATAGAGCTCTTCCAAATTTCTGAGGCCATACATCCAGTGTGGGAGTTCTCTGATGTCATCAAACTTGACGCTCAAGATCTTGAGATTCTCCTTCAGAAATGCCAAGGCGGCGCTGTGGATCTTCACAGAGCACTGGTGCAGTGAGAGCTCCTGGAGATTGTCTAACTGTGCAATGGTTGCTGGTATCATTACGTTATTAATTATTTCAAGTTTTAGTGACTGCAGCTCAGTAATTTCAAAAACTGTGTCTGGTAGTCCAGAGAGCATGAAAAGCTGTAGCTCCAAATGGCTATGGGAGTTTGTCTGTAGTCTCTGTCGCAGTTTATCTGCCGTCCACTCGTTGTTTAGGTTCAGCTGTTTCAGCTTATTTTCACTGACTTCAGACAGGAACACAGCAAACCGCTTGGAATAGAGGGGATCGTACTGATCGATCATATGAAGCATAAAAGCAAAGTCATTCTTGACATCTGGGATATCATCAATTCCCGTCTCTTGCCGAACATACTCAAAAGAATATTCTTTTAGTGAACGGTAGAACAACCAGTATAGTGTGTAAAGGCATGTGAGGCCGTAGATGCTTACAAAGCACAGGTAGCAGTAAGAAAGCTTAGAGAACAGATGCGCCATCGTGTGATTACAGCAAAAATTCTTATATCCTGTCATGTCTTCAATATCTACATTACAGACTACTGTAAAATTAACCTCTGAGACAAGTGCTGTGTTGTAAGCAATAATAATAAGGAATTTAATTACCTTAAGTACAGTCTGGCGAACGTACATGACGTAGAGTATATCACCCTCCTCAACGTGCAGTCTAAATTTCTTTACCTTTTCAAACAGTGCTTTGGCCTGTTCACCTTCTTTCTTATCTAATGCCCCAGGTGTTCCCTTATCTACAACTAACTTCTCAGGGATCGATTTTAAAGACTGTGTCTTGACCAAAGTGCCTTCAGTGCTTGGCTGGATAGTATTAGACTTGTTTACGTTGTTCTTCCTGTTATCTTTCTCTTCAGAGTCTTCCCCCGACACTTCAGATAAAGCTCTTGTCGTCCAGGGGGAATCAAAACACTTCCCGAGTATTGAAATGAAGTGTTCAATTTTGGAGCTTGATCCAGGGAATTTGAACCAAAAGTTACTACACAGCATGAAGACCAGCGTGTGTATAAGGACAAGGTACGGGAAGTACTTGGCATACCAGTGCAGAGCACGTTCATAGCACACCTGATTTATAAAGCTGTATTGCTGAAGGTCCAAATCAGTCTTCAAACCTTTCATTTCAACTGTAGCTGGAGGGGTGGATGGCTTGGGTGGAGGAAGGGGGGTTGTATCTGGGCTTGTGTTAAACACGCTTGAACTATTAGATTGATTCTGGCAAGGCTGTACGCGCTTTGGAAGACATATTATCTTGTCTTGCATGACCTGAAACGCACAAAAAGACATATTTTAAACTGATGTACAAACAACGGTGGCAGTACCAATGGGTAGCTGTCCTTGGAGTTCCTCCAGCTGCCAGGCATTCCTCCCCACAGCCTGGCACTGGGCCCCACAGGCAGTGCTATTATTATTCCCAACAAGACATTTGTTCTATATGCCAAGAACTAGGTCACCCCTTTTCATCTATGGTTAGCTTTCCATAATTTGAATAAAAGCGCATTGAGATAATCTAGAAAAAGGAAAAGTGTGGATAATGCTTCCAGAAAAGACCAGGGTTCTCCTGCATTGCTATCCCCAGAGACAGACTGCTCTTGCCAGGTGTATTCACCCTGGCTACACGATGTTCAGAGACAGCCTGGGCTTGAAAGCAGTATAACTGCATTCATGTGGCTGTACGCTTACACCATGAAGTCTTATCACACCAAAAATGGCTGACAAAGAGCTCACTTGCACATAACTACACTGGGACATCATTAATCTTCAGTCTGAATAAAGACAGATAGGAATAATAGAGAATTGATGGCGTCTGTGTGAAAATGACAGACATCGTTATTACTCAGTTTCTCATACACAGAGTCCCCATACCACACACCTGAGGGAAAAGAAGTAGCTCTGTCCTTCTGTCCTTGGGTGTGTCTATAATGAAAAAAAAAAAAAAAAAAGCAACTTTCTTAACTTGGCTGGTCACCTGTGCTGACAAACTGAGGTCAAAGCACCTTTAGGGACCAATCACCTTTGGTTTAACATGGGATTACAGTTTTGAGTTCAGAGCAAGGCTCCCTATAAATCCAAATTTAAAATGCTAATCCATGTGATAAACCAAGGAGCAATGTTTCTTGCCCTGTATGACTAACTGGGGTTAGCCCAAACTAAGAATGTGTGTGTACTGTAGATGTATTCTTTGACATCATGTCTGTGGAAAGCACTAAATATAGGGTATGCAACAAGAGCTACCGAAATCAGGTCCTCCTTGATGACTCACTCTGGTGCAAGTTGATGCTGAGATGAGGCCACATGTGTTTTGAACAATATCAGTGCCATAACTGTTGACACATCAAAAACTCCTGCGGTTAATCTTTGTCTGTAAATGATATTCTGATATACACCCTTATTTACACCCTAGATTCATGCCTCTGGTAATAAGTTTGAGTAAAAAAAAAACCAGTGCCTATTTTTGAAGTGTTTCCATACATTATATTTCAGTGTGTTTCATCCAATCAAGTAGGTGAACATAAAAATGACAGATGTTCTACTTTGTGTGTTTAAGCAACTACTCCGCTACTAATGCAAAATTCGGCCCTATATAATGAGATTTTTAAACACGGACATCATAACTTTTCAACTGAAAATACCTGAAAATGGACAATACAGGCAAAACTCCATCTGATTTCATGTGAAATTTGGAACACAGCATGTGAAAATCTTGGGCCTTGTAAATAAGCAAATTCCCCTGAAATAAAAGCTCTGCCAATGTGTCTCTTTCGCTCCATTTCTAAGTCATTCCAAGAAACATGAGATCCATGTTTGAACTAGCACTCTAACATTCTGCTGATGTGGAGTCCATCTCAAACAGTACTTTCCATTTCTTTCCAGCTTTTGACTCTTTAGCAACATGTAACTAACAGTGATTGGCAGTAATGTCAATTGTTTGTGTGTAAGCATCCTCAGAGATGATTTGAAATGGAAGAGGCATAATAGTAGTTGTGGGTGGTGGTAATAAAATAAGCACATGAATTTCAAATCACTTTGAGGCATAATGATATAAAGAATATTAACATTTGCCAAATAAAGAAAAATAGAAATTACAAAAAATTCTTTTTTTTTCAACTTTTAAACAGAAGAATGGTAACAAGAACTTAAGCTGATCATCTGTTTTGTTACGCCAAATTGTGGTGAAAACAGGCATCCAGGCACAATCCAAACCAACAGCTTTTATCTTAGCTGGCGTCACTCCATCGGCTCTAGCTCAACTCTGCTGATTTACAGCTGCTAAAAGTCAGGTCTGTGTTATTTGATGTTGCTACCTAAACAGCTTTAATCTTGGCATCAGCAAATTTTTGCTTTGCTTCACAGTGAACCCAAGAGATAAAACAAGATACAACACCATCCTGCTGAGGACCTTCCACGTTCGTGGTGTTCTTCAGCACAGCCAAGAGCACCCACCTCGCTTCTGTCCCATTTGATTTACCTGTAACGTGCACCCAAACACACCAATCATCAGCATGGCGACGGAGAGATAGTCTGTGAAAACATCCCACCAGGGCTTCAGCACTCTGAACGCGGGCTGCTGCTCCGAGAACTGGCGAAACTCAGTCACGGGAATCATCGTCCTGCAAAAGAGCAAGGCCAGCACTCAGCCTCCTGCAGCCCATACCGCTCAGTCTGTAAGAGCAAGTGTTTCTGTGAGTCTTGACAAAACCTGCTCTAGAACTGAAACTCCGAGGATGTGGCATAAAAGTTTCCGGTGGTCGCCCAAGCGGTCCCTCTGACGCCCTGCCTCAGAAGGGGGATGCTCATGCTGCTTCCCTACAGCTCCTGTGAGGAAAGGAGAGCAGAATAGGGGTCCCATCCATGCAGAGAGGCAAACCCCTCTCTGCACTGACTCCAGATGTGTCTGATGGGTCAACAAGGCATTCTGCATCTGTGGAAATTAGCCCGTTCTGTAGAGAGAGGCATTCGGTTTTATACATGTCAGCCTTGATCTCAAAGGTCTGGCTAAAATGCTTGTCCTGCACTCAAATTTCACAGGCCCTTTTAGCTGTCATGGTTCATTCACTTCCTTTTTATTCATAGTGGTTTTAGGGATGTATTTATATGCATACTCACTGCAGTTTTAAATCTACTATGTTTTGAGTGCAAGTGGCTAAAGTGCTTTAGCTAACCAAAACTACAGGCAGATCAAGGGCTTTATCGTCACCTCAGATGTCTAGGCTTACATCATCACTTCCTCTGAAATATGAGCCAACACAGCAGCACGTACAGGCAAAGCAGCTGATTTCAATGCCTACAGCATATTGTGTAACTGAATCCCTGAGATCAAACTAGTACTGAAAACTCCCCAGAAAATTACGATGGAAAGACAAATCCACATGAGAATGTAACAAAAATACTTCCAAGGGCAACTGACTAAATTTGTCTTTCAACTAACGTGGCAAATGCTCACCACAATCAATTCATATCACCATAATACTGGAAGAGTCTATAATCCTGATTGAGCTGTGCACTGGGAGCCATTAATGTGGGTTTGGTGCCATCCTGCTGGGCGCAGCCTTGGCGATAAGGACACGCTTGCTGATATGCTGCCCAGAGACTTAAGGGATCCAGTTCATTAGGAGCTGGGGATCCAGCAGGGAAGAATGGAGACCCTAACGGCTGCAATTCATCACAAGCATACAGCCATCCCAACAACTTGTAACTGACTCCCGCTACACTGGTCATACTCCTGTGGAAAGATGCTCAATTTGACACTTCCTCGGGGATGGCTGTGCCTCTGCTGGCCCGGCTGATCCTCAGGAGGCACCACAGTTCCCAAAGGCACAAGGTGATGTCTGTAAATGACCTTGGGTTAGTAGCTAGGCTAGGGCTTTACAGCTTTTGAAGTGAGTAGCATCAAAACTTCTTAACCCTTGTTGCCTGCTCTTGCAACCCTTCTGTGTTGCTTTAAGCACTACTTGGCCAGGCAGGAGAATCTCTGTCTCAGCCTCCTGTCCTTTTAAAAGCTGTCCCCAGGATGGATGCCACAATGCCAGACGAAACTGCACACATCTCTCGCGTGGCTGGTGATCCCCAAGAGGAAGGCAGGCTGTTCTCTCCAGCCCTTGCAAATTAATAGTCCATCAGCAAAGATGACGGCAACGCAAGCCCGAGTGCACACAGCCAGGTCGGAGGCTCGGCAGCGTCCATGCCAACAGGACGCTGAATTGCTGCAGTGGTGGCAAAGGAATGCAGCATTTGTTATCAAATTGCAGGCAGCCAGGAGCCACAATTCTGACTTGTGCACGCCTGTCTTGCAAATGCTGAGCAGACGTATCAGGGAAGAGATACCTCTACAGCAGAGAACAACTGGGGTAGCTGCTGGGACAAACCTTTGTTGCTTTCCACTTTTCTTTTAGAAATACTGGTGTTAAAAATGGATCTCATAAATCAGAGGTGCCCCATGCAGCTTGAAGTACATACCCAGCACTCCTTCAGCTGAACCTGGGGAGAGGAAACCCTCCCCTAGCAGCTCCCTGAGCTGAAGAACATCACGCACTGATCTCTCTTCCACACATACCCACAGGCATTTCACTGTCTTTGGTAAGGAATTACCCTCATTTTTTAATTCCACATAGAATGCAGGTGACTGGCAATAGCTGCTGGTAAGCTTTAAAAAATAATTTTTCTACCGAGCATTGAAAACCAGAAAATTCTTAAAGGCAAACATTAATACAAATGTTAGATAGTCCGTTGCCATGCAACAGTCCTGCTCAAAGCCTTCTAACACAGATACTGCTGTCGGCTCAGGTTTTGAGGCCAGTTAGCTGAGTGGATTGGCATTCATACTACCAAGAATACGTACCAACAGACTGCTTTAAAATCCTGAGATTTTCTTTTTTTCTCCCCCCCCCCAGCTATTTCATATTCTGATGCCACAGCATTTAGAGGTCCTATTTGTAAAGGTTTTTCCAAAAATACAGACAATTTGACTGTCACGTAAGACAAAATCATGTTTTCTACAGTAGGGATTGAGAAAACACGAGTGCTTACATGCATCAAAACATGTAGAGACCCCAACGTCACTGGTTAGACGTCTAAGCAACCCTGTGGGTCTGAGCCATGGTGTTAGGAGTGTTGGCAATACAGGAAGAGGGGCAACATCTGACAGCAGATGGGACTGGAAGTTATCTTGCAAATTACTGCTCAGGGACAGCTTTGAAGACCAAAAATTAATTTGACCGTTGCACAGGTTTCACTCTGTATTTTTAGGGGTCCTTGTTGCTTTATGTGTTTATTTTATTTCTTCTAAGTGATGCATGGGGAATTTAGATGAAGGCAGATAGCTTCTGGCACCACAAATACGTGCTGCTCTGACCCCTTGTTCCCTTTAGAGGCTGCTGTTTGCATAGTGCGACTCCTCATTAGACTGCACATACTGGTGCCCTGGTTAATGGGCCAAGCAGAGGGAGACCTGCACACAGAAAGCCTTGCTGAGCCACACTAGAAAACCCATCTCTGAGGGTGGAAGGTTTGCAGTCCAATGACAGACATCAAAATCTGCCTGCCATGTATCTTTTTCTTGTTAAGAAATGAGAATAAATGCTACTGAATGGTGCCTAGAGTGCTGCACATAATGATGGTAAACAAACCAACAATGTCTAATGACACCGAGTATTTTTTAACTTCAGGAAAAAAAGACATTCACAAGAAGTTTTTAAAAGAGACTGGACAGGAAGAAGTGGGATAACTGTTTTCCAACATAATCTGGAGAAACCCCCGTTGCTGCACTAGCAATAAATAGAAAATGCTGGAATGAAGTGCAGAGAAGACCCAGACTTACCAGCACTGCTGGTATCTGCAGAATGGAATGACACAAATTCACTTTCTATTTGTCTCCCTGTTCTCTCTAGTTTCTTTTCCATTCTGGCCTGTCCAATGACTGAAGGACATCTATTAGCAGTGCCGCTGAGGCCTCAGAAAAGATGCAGCAGGTCCACGTGGCTGAGAGCAATCCTTAAAACCTCCTCCAGGCCGCAGCCATAGTCCAGCTCTCCCCCACTGCCAGACTCGTTTATAACCACACACAAACCAGGTCTGTGCAAAATTAAGCGATTCAGTCAAGCAAATCAAACCAGGGACGCTGGAAAGTCAAACTGCAGCCCAAATCACAGCACTCGCTGGGAGAGCACACCATCTACTGTAGGTTCTTATCTCTTCTTACAACAAGGAAATAGAGGAAAACAAGTTCAACCTTTCAGCTGGCAAAAACTAAGACAGCATTACCAATTTCAGTTCACTCACATTCAAAATGCTACTTAATGGCACAAAACTTCGTAGCTGACATGTGGAGTCCGACATGTTAAATATCATTCTAACCTACTTTTGGAAATAATGAATTCTAAATATTGCATGTTCTTTTTCAATTAAAATAAGAAGTCATTCTCTTTTCTCTCTCTTGCATTTCTAATAACCCCCAGACTCTTGAGAAAACAAAACCATACATGAGATAAATCAGCTGGTATTCAGCTACCAGAAGGAAGTAAAAAAGGAACTTGGATTAAAAAAAGTTGCAGTGGCTGTTAAGCAGTGCTGCAGAAAAGAGATGAGGGTTTGCCAAATTAAATAAAAAAACAAACCAAACAAAAAACCAAACCAAATCAGAACAAAACCGACAAAAATTTAGGGAAAAATTGGTAGGGGGTTTTATTATTATTTTAAAATTTCTAGGAAATATAGAAAACTTGATGAGTGAAAATGAGTATGTGATAGTAAGATGAAATACTGGAGTTCAGGTACAAGGAAGGTGTGGTATTTATTCCCGTAGAAAAACTAACTATAGGAATCAGCTAATGCATGGGCAATTATGAGTGAGACACGACTTAATGTGACCTAAAAGAGCTAAGGAGAATGAATAGATCCAAGTCAGAGAGAAAAGTATTGGAAACAAGACTTAATAAATCAAGAGATTGAATCAGAGGATGATTGTGAAATGGCCACAGCAAGGAGCAAACCAGCATTTCAGCAACTGGTTTTCATCAGAGGGAATGAAGGAAAGCGGTGGGGACAGTTCAGAAGCGATGACGGCTCTTCCCAGTGTGGCTGGAGAGAAAAACAAGTATGTTTTACAAATCCAGCAACCCACATGACATGTGCTGCAGAATATAAAGGAAATTAATTAATTAACTTCCTGCCCACTGATGGCTCAAAGGCTGCTCGGGTACGCAGGCTGGGGGGTTACTGGGCAGGGACTGCCTTGGCAGCACTGGTGCCACTGGTGCCGAGCGGCACAGCCGGGGCTGCCGGGCAGCGGAAAAACCTCTGCCAGCAGCATGGCATCAGCCGGGCCTCTGCGAACGGGCACCGAGATGCTGCTGAGCACGGTTTCCAGCTGCAGCTGTAGCTACCCTACCTCCACCAGAGACAGCAACCCAGCCCTCCCCAGCCATGGCACGACATGCCCGAGCTGGGGCTGCTGGCTGACGGAGCTCCTCGGTGGTGCTGTCACCGTGCGACAAGCCCTGGCCTCAGCTTAGTGCTTTCTAAGTTGGCGCTGGGAGCTGCTCCCCATGCTTTGTGTCCACTGAACTTCTGTGACCTGCCTCGCAGCAGCGCATGGGAGGCATCACTCAGAGACCGGGCCCACTGTGCCAGAGGGGCAACCACTGGGGGACGTAAAACTTGCTATACTTGACCTGTCCGGCTGTGTGCGATACAGCCCCTCACCAAGCTGTAACCCCTCTCGCATCTCGAGAGGCACATTACAAAGGTTACAACACAGAGAAGTGCCCCTCTGGTACAACAACCTCCAACAGAATCGCTTTGGGCTTCTGGCAGCTGCCAAGCCTCGTGCTCCAGCCACTGCTGGGCAAGGGCTGCTATTTTTAAGCAGATTCTCACAGAGTAATTTCATTCATTTTACGGAGCGTAGCCACGTGGAGAGACAGCAGCCCCCAGCAGAACTGGGGGGTACGCTGCTGGAGAGCACTGTGTTACCAGTGACACCCGCCGTGCTGCTCCGATCCTGCCCCCCCTCAGCATTTGAGGCACACTTTGTAAAGACACTGCACACTGAGTGAAATGGAAAGAAATAACTGGGAGGCCCTGCCTTTATCTCACCAGTGTGCCTTCCTCACCGAGGCAGACCCCCAGCAGCTCCCAGCACCATGCCCCACCACGGTGAGACGGCCACTTGGGCTGTACTGTCAGGAAAGCTGCTGACTGTTCTGTGTCCTTCCATAGGCAATGATCAGCAGTACCTGTTGACACCAACCAGCCTGTGCCCCAGCTATGGCTTCCTTGCTCTGCAAAGCCCAAAGGCCTGTCCCTGCACTTAGCTGACCCTCATGTGACAGAGCAGCGAGGTCACTGCTGCTTCCTGTGCTGTGGATGGGAGACCAGGACTTGCCAGAGCTGTGTTTGCCAAGCTATAGGTGTTACTCGCCAGAAGTCAATTTTATTCTTCCAGCAGAAGTTACTCAAGTCATAATTGCCATGCATTGAAGCAATCACTGTCATCCATTGCAATGGATGACATGGCATAGGAAGAGCTATGGATACCATCTACTTGGACTTCTGTAAAGCATTTGACATGGGGTCCCCCACAACATCTTTCTCTCTAAATTGAAGACATATGGATTTGATGGATGGACTGTCTGGTGGATAAAGAATTGGTTGGATGGTTGCATCCAGATGGTAGCGGTCAACAGCTCGATGTCCAGATGGAGATGGGTAACAAATGGTGTCCCTCACGGGTCCATACTGGGACCAGTGCTGTTTAATATCTTCATCAATGACAGAGACAGTAGGATTGAGTGCACCCTCAGCAAGCTGGAGACAACACAAGCTGACTGGTGTGGCTGACACGCCTGAGGGATGGGATGCCATCCAGAGGGACCTGGATGACCTTGAGAAGCTTGAACCTCATAAGGTTCAACAAGGACAAGTTCAAGATCCTGCATCTGGGTCAGGGCAATCCTCGGTATCAACACAGGCAGGGATGATGGGCTTGAGAGCAGCCCTACAGAGAAGGACTTATACATACTGGTAGATGAAAAGCTGGACATGAGCTGGCAATGTGCACTCCCAGCCCAGAAGGTCAACTGTACCTTGGGCTGCATCAAAAAGAAGTGTGCCTAGCAGGTCAAGAAAGGTGATTCTCCCCCTCTGCTTTCCTCTGGTGAGATGTCACCTGGACAACTGTGTCCAGCTCTAGAGTCCTCAGCAGAAGACAGACATCAGCCTGTTGGAGCCAGTCCAGAGGAAGCTATCAAAATGATCAGAGGGCTGGAACCTCTCTGCTGTGAAGAAAAGCTGAGAGAGTTGGGACTGTCCATCCTGGAGAAGGCTCCAGGGAGACCTTCTCGTGGCCTTGCAGTACTTAAAGGGGGCTAATAAGAAAGATGGGGACAGTCTTTTTAGCAGGGCCTGTTGCAACAGGACAAGGGGCGATGGTTTTAAACTAAAAGAGGGGAGATTTAGACCAGATAGAAAGAAGACATTTTTTACAATGAGGGTGGTGAAAAAATGGAACAGGTTGCCCAGAGAGATGGTGGATGTCCCATCCCTGAACACATTCAAGGTCTGATTGGACAGCGTGTAAGCAACGTGATCTAATTAAAGATGTACCTGCCCATGACAGAGGGGTGGGACTAGATGACCTTTAAAGGTCCCTTCCAACCCAAAA
Organism: Actenoides hombroni; assembly: GCA_024336885.1. Lineage (NCBI taxonomy): Eukaryota > Metazoa > Chordata > Aves > Coraciiformes > Alcedinidae > Actenoides > Actenoides hombroni. The sequence continues at coordinate 4,081,454 of WUAM01000280.1, forward strand.
CATTCTATGATTTCTTGTTTTAGGGGATTGACCACAGCCACACACTGGAATTGGGGCTCCTGAGTGCCAGATGGGTCATGAACATCTAGAATTTATTGGTTTAGTAGGGGCAGGGTATGAATAACACACCACAGAGAAAAAGGAGGAGGAACGTAGCAAAAGGAGAGAGACAACATTGCAGAAATAGTGATGCTTACAACTAGGAAGAATAAAAAGTTGGTGAGATTTTTTAAGCTGACTGGTAAGGATGTTTAAATGATTAGCCAGATGACATTTAACCACATTTCCCGGATATCACATCACCCCTCCTCAGACATAGGATCAGCACCACCACCTCCTGAGAGCATCGGCGTCCAAGCAAGTCCCAGATGCTATGGACATGGCCCAGATCCCCGCACTGCAAAGGAGCTTTCCCCTTGGTATGAGGGACCTTGGGCTGGTGGCCACAGGACCACAACCACATCCCGGCTGAGTACACCGGGCATGGTCAGGGCTGAGATGTCCTTAAGAGACAATTCAGACCAGGACTGTTCGATTGTTGACTCTGGAGATCTACTGGGAGAAGAAAGCGCTGGGCTCTGCAAAACCCTCCCTCCTGGCTGTCTGAAGCATGCTGCAAGCGCTAGGATAAATTATGAAATGCCTTTTGGGAATAGTGCTGCATGTAGGTCTCTGGGTTGGTTCCCACACATGATTTATTGCATATTCATCTTCATTAAAGGAAGAGAGCACAGAGCTTACTTAACACACAACGAGCTTGTGACCTGGTAGCGGGGACTCGGCAGAGGCCGCATGTGCAGGGGCTGCGCTCCAGCGGGTTTTGCTTTACGCAGGACGTGGCACTGCACACCCCGACCACCGCAGCCCGCTCTCCTTGGCTGTAAACATTTGTTACTCTGCATAAATACCATCAAGGTGCTTTTCAGGTGGTTCCCTGCTGTCCGACCTCAGCTAAATACGCGTTTCCCGGCACAGAGGCTGGACTGAAAAGCAGGACTCTGCATTCTTACTTTGCCCAGTTGGGAACTACACATTGAGACAGTTAAATAAGCAGGAATAAGGGAGTTTTGCACTCAGGTTCGTGGTGATGTTTTCTTAAATACCCAATTTAAACAAAATCACTGGTCTGCGCAGAGCCCCGTGGCTTAGGGCCACAGTTGCCTCTAGCTGGGGCTGATAGGCACAGCCTGGCACAAAAATGGCTTGCTGCCACCATCATCAGTCATATTTTCTGTTGATTATAACTTCATCAAATTTGTATTTTTGGGTGGGACTGGGTCCCCAAAATGTCCGTAAGGAAAAGCCTGTCTAATTTAAAACAAAATTTAAATGAAGATCTAGCTAGCAATTACTCAAACCATTTCTAAAAACAAGCTTTGGGGAACAACATTGGACTGTGCACACTCCAAATCATAGAATCATAGCATGGTATCTCTGGAGATCATCGAGTCCAACCCCCCTGCCAGAGCAGGGTCACCCAGGGCAGGCCACACAGGAACAGATCCAG
>WUAM01000280.1:4091407-4118208 GCA_024336885.1 Actenoides hombroni
CGCAGCTGGCAGCCGCTCCGCACAGCCGCTCCCGGTCCAGCTGCTGGCTCACCACCAGCGCTCCGCTCTCCAGGCGCGCGGCAAAGTGGCGCAGGCTCTCCTCGGAGGCCGGGCGGGAGGGGGCCGCTAACGGTAACCGACAGCCGAGGCCTTCGGGAGGGCCCGCGGCATCCCCGGACGGAGCTGCGGGGCGAGGGCTGGCTGAACAAATACGGCAGAAGCCGGCTGGGCTTGGCGTCGTGTTTTGTTGCCCCCAAAGGGCAGGTGGTGCCGTGGGCAGTAATTAGGGGTATAGGGGAGCGACGAGTGGCCGCCCTGCGCTGGCGGGCGGCTGCGGTCCGTGTCGGGAGGATGACAGCAGAAATTGCTATGGAAAGACCTTGACTTCCACGCGCAGGGCTGTGGAAAGACTATAAAGAGACCAGGCTGTAAAGCGCCTGGGATTGCATTAACAATAGAAAAGCGTCTCAGAGAGTGACAATTGGAAACACAAACTTCTGGCCCAGCAATTCGAAAAGCGCAGACTGAAAACTGCTGCTGCTGAAAGAAACCACATATTTGAAGGGCTTTTGTCCAGCATTTGCAAGAAAGATTTACATCTCTGGCACAGCGAAGAGACGGGACAAATTCAGAGGGAGGTACTTGCCTTCCAATGAGTTGCCCCTAACCGTAGGGATGGCATGTGTATCCCCTCAGGGAAGGCGCAAATATGTAAACAAAGAAATACAAACATATAAGCCCACTGGGGGGAAGTTAATGGAAACAAATACAACATGAGGCATTACAGCTGTTTTGCTGCAAAAATATTAACCGGGGTGGGATGTGGACCAAAGGTCTGCCATGGGTAGCTGTGGGCAGTTCTGACTGACTGCTTTCTGACCCATCTGCTTTGGGGACTGCTGAGGGCAGGCTCAAGTTCCTCACTTGGGAATCACTGATGTGAGTTATAGCAGTGGGAGTTCAGCTCATCGTTTGACTGAAGTGTTTGCTTAAATGCTTTATTGCACAGAGCTGCTTTCTTCAGCTGAAGCCTCAAGGCTTTCTGAAGCACCTCAAGAACTGAAGGTCTGAATCTGTCAGGAGCTGGAAGAGGTTGTTGGCATAGCTCCCTCACAGTCCTTCAGAGCCGCTGGCCTAGAAGATTTCAGCAATATTGCACCATTACGTAATTTTAAGCATTAGCCCCACACTTTGGGGGATGTGGCTGAGGAAAAAACAGGACATAGGAGCAAGGTTTCCATATGGACAAAAGCACTGGATTTCTTTTTTGAGTTAAAGAAATGGTTATGGTGAGCACTGCATTCTTTTTCTTTTTACTGGTTTCTTTCCATTACTCTTAACTCCTGGCAGCAGCTTAGAGGATCCCTCCCTCTCCTGGATGGTTTCTTCTTTCAAACATTTGCAGGCAATTCTTCTGTTCACCCTTTCGTCATTGCTTAGCTCATTTAATCTTTTCTTATAAGTCAGTCACTCCCGTTACCTAATCATGGTACTGCTTTTCCCTGAACTCCCTCTCAGCTGCTCATTTATTTTACGGTGATATGGTGGCCAGTAATCCTGCCATTGTTAATGTTTCCTGTTGTGGACTCCTGGGTTATTTTTGTTCAGAGTTGCTGCAGTACTTGGAGGTCTGAGCTAAGCTTCCCCTGTGAAAAATAGTTACAGGCAAGGTCACAGATACTGCAATAGAAAACATAGTCCATGGATAATTACAGCTGATGGGTTTGGGAATGGAAGCTTGGTGCAGTTCTGATACGTGAGCTTCTGGGGGAAGAAGGCCCAAAATTTCATGTTTGCTTATTAAGCTCACAATTTGGGCTCCACTGGAAAGACTTTGCTGCCTGGAGAAAACCATAATCTATTTGTGAAGTCCTGCATTATTTTTTTTTAAGACCATCTAGGCAGGTCAAGTATGAAGTAATTTGGGGGTATTTAAAAGTATTGTTTCTACCAAAATGATAGGCAACAGGAACAGGATTCAGCTATCTGTATGACTGCAAGTTTTTGACATCCATTAATTTCAGGTTTTTTTCATTGACTCCAGAGAAATGTGGGATGGGCCACGTAAATTTCATTACTGCAAACTTAGTGCATTTGTCTTTACTGTCAGTTGTTTTGTCATTCATAATTCACAAACTCCAGAAGTGTTATTGCTGCTACTGAGTGCTGCCTTGCAGTACTTACACTACAACAGAATCAGGAGCAGTGCTGGTTTGCACTTGAGCTAAAACTATCACAGACGAGCCTCCAAACCCAGTCGGACACAAGGGCAGATTGCACTGTCAGTGCTTACGTGACAATTATCCCCTGATCATGTACCCGCGGGCTGATTCCTAAGTGTGATCCAGGTTCAGGAAGACCAGTCCTGAAGTCCTTAGTGCCAACATACGATCATGCAGGATGCAGCCTTCACCTCTACTGATTCCTGTTCAGGGTTTTGTTCTTTGTTTGTTTGGTTTTTTTCTCTCCTATCCCTTGATAATCTGAGGATGCACCCTGAAAAAACTCAAAACCATCGCATACCCAAAAGTCTGAGGTCCCAAGAGCAGTCGTGAAGCTGGGATTGAGGGGATGGTGCTGTGCAGAACTTGACAGACCACATCCCATCTCAGCTTCAGGAGAGGTTGGGGGAAGAAAACAGGGGTTTGGATGCAAGAGCCTTGTCTATATTTGGAAAAACACCCACAATGAAAATGCTTTTCATCAGTCATCTCTCCAACAACTGTTGAAAACAGCACAATCTGCTAACACAGAAAAGCTAAATTGCTTTCAGACGAAGTACTGAAAAACTGCTCCTGTGATTTGATTTAGATCAAATCCAAAATGCATGATTTGACAGCTCCAGTACTTCTTAGCTGTTTGAAGTTTCTGTCAAAGTTCTTTTCCCCTGGTTTTCTTTTCCCTAGTGTTTCCCTAGTTTTAACCCCTCTCCCCTCAGATTAGTGTTTCTGAAATATGAATTTTAAATGCACCAGATGTTTAAGTAATAGCTGGAAACACAGACTGCTAAAATAAATTGCATTTATGCTATGGGCTGAATCTGGGCAGGAAAAGCAAAGCTTCAGAGCAAGGTGAAAAATCATTTCTATCATTTCTTAAGCCTGCAGCATTTTCTAGGTTCTAAAACCTGCTTTAATCAGAAGGAAAACAGTGAAAGGATGTTTAATCTCATGAGCTCTTTTGTTGTTCCTAAGTAAAAAGGAGACACATTCATCACTGGTATGATTACAATGCAGGCAGTGCAACTACATCAGGGAAAAATTTGGCCCAGGTACTTCTCTGTAGAGAACCTGTTGACAGCTGTCCCCATGTACCTTGTACTGTTGTGGAAACAGAGAGCTAAGGTCACGACGAAAGAAAGAGGACTAACTCCCATGGGACTGAACTGAAGCTCCTGGATTTGAATGATGCTTTACCTCTGTTACACTTCTGATCATCATTAAGTTTTCTGCAATGATCCATGTGAAAACATCTTCCTAACAGGGGAACTACACAGCTATGCTCAGTATGCCTATTGCATCTCTGAGCCACTGAACCATGTGCTTCATGGGATGCAGCATCTTGACTAATTTTAGATGTGATGCAATGAGTGGGGGTAGCTCACTCGAGGCAGGAGGAGGGATGGAGCCCAGCAGCCAGCACTCTCAGAACAAGCACTTCATAATTTCTAAATGCTAATTTCAAAATAATGGAGGCTTTTATTACTACCAGTGCACCTTTCTGGGTGTGATTGAATAAACAAGTGGTAGCAAGGACACACGCTTCTGGGGGAGGATATTAGGACAAGAATCAATCACCCAGGCTTGCTGTTCACAGGTGAGAGAGCTGAGGCTGACCCAGGTCCTGCCTCCCAGCCTTGCCCCACTCTCTGCCCCCTCTGATATTCTCTACGGAAATGCTTTAGCTGGTCTGACATGCATACAGGCTTTCTTCCACATGGGCACCATCTCTTGTCCTCATTCAAGGACTCGCAGAGCGATGGCTTAATTCAAGTGTTTGGTTTTCTCTCATACTTGGTTTTCTCAACAGCCTTCAGTCCCTTGCACAAACCAGACTGTGATACTTGGAGAGCCAGTCTGCTCATAAACAAATTTATGCACAGAATCTATCAATTAATACAAGGGAAGTCTCTACTTGCCAGAGAGGTGACCTATCCTGACAGGTGTCCTGGCTCCAATGCTGTACTGGACCGAGTCACTGGTTACATGGCACGGTCCCCCTGCCTGGCATCCTGCTAAGAGATAACAGACTGTCAGTGGTGGTCCACTTTGCACCATGCTTTGGGCTTGGATATTTCAAGAAGGATTCAAGTCTTTCACTGTCATTAAACCTCAGCTTGGAATGTTTTTCCTTAGTTCCTCCCCCCCTCAAATTCCACCACTGAATTACCCACCTTTTTATGTACGGTTTTTAAATAGTTACTTGCAGATCTTTTACAGCTAGCAAACCTGTGTCAATACATCACAATTTAACACAAACAGCATATTCTTAATGAAAATATCCTTTCACACACCTAAATGATAAAGTAAATGTTTGAGAAACAGGTCTCTATTTTTTTATGGTATTTTAAAACAGTCATTTCAAAATAAACAAATATAAATCTTTGTTAATGATCTGGAATTTTTAATTTCCTATTTTGCATGGGAACCTGAGTAATCAGACATGTGGTATGCTTGTTAGCTGGGAAAGGGTCAGGATTAGAATAGATTCCCAAAATTAGAAAGCACTAATATATATCAGCAGTCTTGGCTGCATGAACTTGAAATAAACAAACGTTTTGTGTTAATTGATAGACCAGATCAACACTGGAAAAAAAACCAACACAAGTCTAGATGATTTTCTGAAATACAGTGCCTGGCAGTAGAGGAAGTCTCAGAGGATTGGGGATGAGCTAATCAATAATTTACCTGCAAAGGGGATTATCTGATACAGACATCACTGATAAGGAACGAAACACCAACTGTTGTTTGGTGGCTGCTGTACAAACTCAGTCACTTTAAGAGTCATGGGATTCCTAATGCAGAAGAATCTGGTCAGACAAAAGTAATCCTATTTTTGGGTTTGTAGTGCTAAGCATCACTGAACTATTAGGCAGTAAAAATGTTATGGTGTAAGTATTCACACCCAGTGTGGAAGTGCAGTTCATAGGCTGTACCAGGGCCACCAGGGGAGGCACGATAGAAGGAAAATCTCCACCTCACCATTCTAGCTTGGTACCTGTGTGATTCTTTAAATCACTAGTATAATGGCAGAAGACAGCTCCCAACATTTTCCTGTGTCATTAGGCGAGGCCCATTCAGGGGATGAATGGATATGCCTTTTGACGCTTGTAGATGACACAGGTCTAGGCCAGCACTACTTCTGACAGCAGCAGTCAGCACACATCCTGCACTGTGCTTCATGCTTATTCATCAGCCGACACTTGCTTACGTGGAATGCATCTGACCCCACTGCAATTACTCCTGCTGTGTTCAGGCTTGCCCCCATTTCAACACACCCAGTTAAAATGTCTTTTTTTTTTTCCCCTCTGTTTTTCCTCAGTCATATATTTGAGCCTTGCACTTCACTAGGAATCCATTTCAATCAAAGTATTGGGAAAAAAAACCCAACCAAACACAAAACGAAACACAAAACCAATGTAGGGGTAGTTTATAATTTCAACTCTGTCTACTTCACACTACTTCAGTAGGGAAACAACCCAAAAGAACGTACTTCACTGCTCCAGGACTCCTTTGGTACAAAGGCCATGATGGGCACAGCCTCTGAAGCAGGTAACCTCACAGGAGAGTGAGCAGCATCCAGTCTTTTGTGGTAAAAGGGCATAAATTACACAATCTCTGTCCTACAATGTCCGTCCAACTGTTCAGATATCATACACACAGCATGCATCCCTTTCATTTTTACTTGCCCCTTTCCTAGGTTGTCAACAATTGGGTGTTCATTTGGACTACACCCAATTCAGCCAGGTCAGCAACTCCACATTTAAAAGTGTCTTTGTTGTTACTTCTAGAAGTGCTTTTGTATCCTCCAAGCTCTGGTTGCGAGACATTCACACAGTTACGAGATCATAGTCCAAGGGCTCTTTGTTCTTCCCTTCTTACATCTGTAGGTCTTTCTGGTGGATGTGATTTGCAGTTGTCCAAACAGTCCAAGCTGTATTGCCAGAAATTTCTATGTATAGGAACAATTACCACACTGAAGTATTTAGAATGAAGGCAGTCTCTATTTGCATATACATACACATATGCACTTACATACTAAAACAAGCCTGCATGCAGTTGAGGTGAGGGATGAGGTGTTTACTGTAACACAGATGTAAGGGGATGAAACATCCATGCAAACTGTTTTGGACAAGCTGTTGGCTGGACTGTATATGATACGATAACCCTTTGTTCAGCAAAAGTATAAAGATCATATACTTGCACTTGAGATCTTTAAGACTCAGACTGTGCAATAAACAACTTCCTATTTAGATGGGCTAATAATAAGAGACTGAACAGTGCATTTTTCTATGTCTGGCTTCATCTGCTGTATTGCATTTTCAAAGCACTGTATATGACAAACCTTCCAGGAATCCCAAACACAAATGGAAGTTCCACTGAATCACTTGAAGCCGCTGAAGAACACCATCAGTGAGGCCACACAACTGCATGGAATGTGATGAATTTCCAGGAATAGGATTGTTTCCCGGAGATTATTGTGTAATATACAAGTATAAAGAGGACACAAAGGTAATGCTGTCTGTCTCTTGCACCACTAGGCTATTTTAGTTTGTGAAAAGAAGGATGAAGAAAACAGATATGTTTGAAGACCTTTGCCAGGATAAGAAGAATCCTCTATGTCAAGAGCAAACCCAGAAAAAAAGCAGTACAAAATTATCATAAAAAGTTATCTCTCCATGATTTTATCTTAAGTAATCAAATTCACTTTTAGCTTGAATGCAGTGCTAATGAAGAGGTTAAGATGTCTATGTCGGTGCTTCCATCTAACAAGAGTAAAGGAATAACTAGGTAAAAGGCAATAATGATATATGAACAGATGAACTTCGCAGTTCTGAGGGGAAAGCAGAGCAGTGCATTTCAGGGTTCAAAAGCAACAGGAAACCTGTCCACTCAGGTTCATTAGGAAATCAGTTCTGCTCACTAGAACCTATTCTGAAGCAGTGGTTAAGCAGAGAGCTTTCAAAGGAAAGTACCACATGTGCAAGAGTTTGGCCTCCGGACATAAAGAAAGCAGTCCTCCTAGTAGAGCCTCCTGCTCTCTTCCTTCAGGGAACTTCTGCTCCAGGAAATCTTACTTTTAAACAAGTTCATTCTTAGAGATGCAAAATCTAATATGGTTTCAACCCTAGAAGCGTTTGCTTCTTAGCTTTATCAAGGCTGACACAGGCTCACTGGCTATCGGGGAGTAAAGACTGCAACTTCTAGTAAGACAGCAAGTATCAAACCCAGTTGACATTGTAGTTACTACCGTTCAGTGTTTGCATACTTCCAATTTCAGGTGGTCTTTCCACTATACAAAAAGATTCCTGGATAGAACATGAAAACTAGGTATAGAATTTCATGAAACAGGTTTTCAAATGATCTGCTATTTCAGTTACTCATTTACTTTTTGGTTCAGCAGGGAGAAAGTCAGGAATATGAAAACCTCACTTACATGAGTCCAAGGATATGCAACAAGAAAGTCAGCTTATCAACGTTTGAACAATGACATGATACTATAGTTACTTTGCATATCTACTTACTGCAATGAACAGCCTGTGTCCATACAGCTAAACTCTCTTATTGCCACTAACGGGGCTACATCCAAACTGCCAACTGGAAACTGTCGCTGGCCTGTGCTACCCAGAGTATTGCTGGGAAGGGTGCTGACCATCCCAGAGCTGTGCCATAGACAATACCACAATTTGCAGTATGACTGGAGTGCACGCCGGTGCTTGGCACTCTGCCCCAGGCCTGCTTAGCTTACCTACGCAGAGATTGCCTGCACAGCTGCAGAAATATTTGCACGCAGAGGGAGGGAAAGAGGGAGGAGAGAGCAGCAGAGCCATCTCCCTCAGCAGTACTGTCAGCTCGTGCCAGCTCACACGATCATGGGATTTCAGCTTAGCCTGACAACAGCACTGTATGCCAGATACAGCCCTCTTCCAGGCTTACACTGGGAAGACACGCGGCGGTGTCAGTCTATCAGAGGTGATATGCCTGCTCTGCACAGAAAGCAGGAACAACTTTTTCATCCTGCACCTCTCTATTTTGTCATTACATCCAGAGCATCTCAGTGATGTGGCTTCTAGTCTCTGCATCACAGTACGACTCCCGCAAAAGACACCACGGTGCGGAGATCCTGAGCTAGTCCAGATGAGCTGGGAGAGCTGCCTGGCATGGCCACAGGCCTAGCTTATAGCCCAGAAGCAGTCAAGCTGCATCAGCTAAAAAGGAGACAGCAATGCTCAGCAGCCAGGCCAGAACAGAGGGCAGTCTGCATTCCCTCTCTCGACAAGTCTCTTGGTAGCAAGTGAGAAGGCAACGCCTACAGGGGAGGAAAAAAAAAAGTTTGTAAAGTACTGTTCCTGTTTCTTTTTCTTCCAGTCTGACAAAGAAAAACACATTACTGGCTCTGGTTCTGTAAATTTGACATGAACACTATGTTTTTATTAAAAACCAGAAAGACAGGAAATTATGAGCAACTTGCCAACAGAAGCAACAGTAACAATGACAATCCCAACTAGTTAAAGCCTTCATGATGACACCCACAATCACCCAGGCAGCCTTATTCTGTGCCTTTGGATAGGTGCATCTTCAGTGTTCCTCTTAGACCTATCAGATGAAGATACAAGCTGAAAGGAGATTTAGTATAGATAGATGAACACTTGAAACTCTGCTCCACGTTCTCCCTAAAAGTGTTGGTTTCTTTACCTTTTTCAAAGTTCATTGAATGTAGAGTGGATGATTTAGCCCAGAGGATACTGCATTCATAATCTGGTTTCTGCAGATTTCTTAGAATGAAGACTATTTTACATCATATTCCCACAGGAAATTACATTAAAGTAGTGATGCAGTGTGTCATCGTATGATTCATACTGAATGTGCTGTGCTGGCTGATTTCAAACAAATTTAACAAAAGAAGTCTCAGATAAACCAAGTTCCTTCAAGTTGCATGAAAAAAAGGTAACTGGCTACCTAGGGGAAGAAGATCCTGCAAGTGTTCCATCCATGAGAAAGCCTGCAAGATTAAATTAAACACCAGAAAATCTGTAAGAGGGAGGTCACTTTTAAATAGCCCAACTGTGAGGAAATCTTCAGGGACACAGATCTGTAGGCCAGGCTTTGTTCCTTCAGCTGCTAATGAAATGATGCAGTGTTAGGCTCTTCCTCCCTGGTTTCAGGTTTTTTTTTAAACTTCCATCCACTTACAGAACAGTTTGTCAGAGACTTCAGATAGACTGTATACTTGTCCAAGCTAGAAACAGTAAAAAACATCTCCAAGTAGGAATGTACAGATATTGCATCTGGAAAATCCTAGGAATCCCCAAGAGTTATGATGCTGATGAAGTGCATGTTGTACTGACAGGAGTCCCTGGCCACACACCTATTAGCTGGAAGACCTACAATTCTGATACACAGCAATGGCTCCAGAAAAGTTTTCTTTATTGCTCTACCCTCTTGGCTTTGCCACTAGTAACTTCAGTCATAGAAAGGCAAAGGTCTTTAGATTTATTTTTTTTTTTCCTTGCTTCTTGTCCCTTTAAGAAAAGCCCTCACTGGGAGAAACTACTAACTTCTGTTTGACATCTTCTGTTCTCCTAACATCGGACAGTGGCAGGATCAGTAACATCCCATCATAAACATCTAAGCTTTTAGACAAATTAACTGCTACAAGCAAGAGACTATCCTTTAATTACGTAGTAGTTAGTGCTCTATTAGAAGATGATGATGTTGACCTCTAGTGACTGGTCCGGGGATACCTGGTGGCGTGATCACGGTGGAACGTTTCTGTGAACAGCTAGCAAAAAACTTCACTGAAGCTGGCACATGAGAACAGTCACCTTCCTCATGGAAGTGAGTAATTACACATCCCTTCCGTGGAACAGAAACCTCCCAGCCGAAACATACACCCCAGAAAGGCCGCTATGTAGCCTAAATTATGTATGCAGAGAGATTTAAATACGCAATGATTGTACAGGGATTTTTTGAGCTGTACAGTGTCTGTAACCTCAAGAGAGAAAATGCACCCATACTGAGTGAAAGGACTAGACAAAGCAGCCCATTGAGGCAGACATCGCCGTATAATCCCAGGAGAAAACCAGAGGCTGAGGAGTCAGCTAGGGAAGGACCTGAGCTGGAAGCAATGAATTAAATCAATTTCTCTAAACACAGAAATTAAGCAAGAGGAGACAAGTGTGCTTCATTATAAATAAGCAAAACAGCAGAGAAACATCCCAATCCACTATTTCTTAGCTGACATAACCCATTAGATTCAACATCTTGCCAGATTATTGGTAATGGAAAATATTGTTAGACATTTAAATACTGGCTGTTTGTGAGTTACACATTTGATTTTCAAATCTCATGCATTCTATATAATGAAGCTATTTGTCCAGTTATGTTTGAAAATCATGTAGATTTTATCATGTTTTGCTGCACATTTATAGAATAAAACCAGAAGACAATACATGATGCCTTATGAAGTTGCTCGGATCTTATCCACAAATTCAAAATAACAATTATTTTATTTTTCCACTTATTAAAAAAAAAAAAATGAAGAAAAAAACCTCTTCCCAGCAGAGTCACTCAAGGCATATGAAGAAAACAACAGATATTCAGGAAAAGGTTAAATGTAAATGACTGGAGGTTTGGGAAGGAGAGTACATTCCAAAGTAGTGACACAGCCCAAGTGATGTGGTGACTATACTGCCTCATGAAGAAAGACACACCAGCAAAAGGGAAATAAGGTGAGGAGAGAATGCTCCCAGGTAACTTTTCTGGCATGGATTTGAAGTGGGGAGAAAATTAACGTAATTTCTAATCCCTCTAGAACTAAGAAATAGTAGCTGCTTCTCAATAGAAAAGGACTTTTCTCATTTTTTGAGAACTTTTTTCATTTAAAACAACTTTTCTAAGAGAGTTTAACATCCACCTTAATAGCACTGCTTACCTCAGCTGGTACTGATTGCCATCAAAACTGGGCAGACACTCTGGCAGCAAAAATGTAAATTGAAAAGGCACATTTTCCCACTCAAATACATAAATTAAGGAATTCACTTATTTTTTTGCTACTTGAGTAGTGCATTTGCTTTGCACATGGTGGCTAACGGGCAGCGTGAAGATGAACCGGTTTCTAAGAGTTCCATTCCTGGTTTCCAGGGCTTTGCTCCATACTGCAGTGACTGGAAATTGAGGGTGTTTACAGCCAATCCTCAGAGAGCCTAAATTGTGATAAATATTTTTTACACTGTCTTTTCAAGGAAATTGTCCATGCCTGAAGTCACGTTCCAGTTGCACGACTAAATGGGCATAGCGCCGGCAGGGGGAGATGAAGAGTAAAATATGCTTAAAGCTGCATAAAGAATGGCCAGGAGGGGAATTTTACAGTAGAAACGCCTTATGCAGGGGTCTTGGAGCATTTAAAATCAGAAATAAACTGGCATTTAAATAGGAGATTTAAAAAATAAACCAAATGAAAACCAAAATACTAAGGAGCATGAGCACAAGGTAACTATTCTTGACAAACGCTTGTTTTAGCTTTCTGAGAACACGTATCATTTTGGGAGGCAAAGGCAAAGACATTACTTGGCATATCCAAATGTGTCAGGTCCCAAGCTGCTCTGGATGCATTTCCTATGCTTCACTGGAAGTCTGATTCAGTATCAGTATGTACAGCTTACACTAAAAAACCAACAACAAACCACCTCTGATTTTTTAGCATTTTACTTTGCCTGAGAAAGAGTAATTAAGGTAAATGCTACTCCTTCCCCACTGACCTACAGGCTTACATAACTGTCAAAGAAGCCTTTGGCTCAACTCTATGAAGATGGCAAAAATGCAGCTGTTAGCTAAATGAATGCTGAGGATACAAACAGAAATGCTGATACTGAGAGAGACTCAGACCTACAACCACAGCTTTTCCCTCCAAATAGTATTTTTTTCGGTCCTCTCTGCTAGTTCAGTTCTTTCAACATTTAGCAGGAACAGCCTCTAGAGAATTACTGAGTTTGCTTTCCAGTCTGTGTGTTTCTCACTCCATGTTCTACACTTGGATACAGACACTATTTAGGTCACGTTTCTATCTATGAACGATCAAAACTGGCACAGCCACCAAAATAATCAACTCTATTGTGCCCCTCCCAGCTCTTTCTTTCATGCCAGCACAAGCATGAGTTCTCCTACATACCAGGCTGTAATTTTATCGACAGCTGTACTCCAAGGGGGAGGCAGCAACCACATTGATTTAGCACCTCCCTGCCCTGCATACAGAAACAGAAGGAATGTTTACTTAGATGCAAAGGAGATAACTTTCAGTGTCATCTAGAAGCTGTAGGGGACCTCCTTCACCCTATGCAATTAACACTACAATTAAAACTCACTTAGAGGTAGGCCATTAATGAGAAAAGGCATCAACTGGCACTCAGGCCTTCCTTAAAGCGAGAAAGAACACAAGGGGGATATTGCAACTTAAAGGAGCTTAAAGCCTTATTAACCATACTAGACTTCTGCAGCACAGCTTTGGGAATTTCCTTTAAAAAAAACCCAGCAGCTTTTTTTCAGGAAAGAAAAATCCCCAAACCTCAACATGTCCTCTGCTCCAGTTCTGTTTTCTTGAGCCTGCAAGGTCTTGGAGCAATACTCCAAGGGAGGCAAATGACTGAGATTTGAACTGATTAAGCCTCAAAACTTAAAAGACAGCTTGTCATGCACTATTTGCTACTTCACTGCTGATTCAAGAACATTCAGCTCTTGTGCATATTCCACGTTCCCATCTGCCCACTGCTTTTCCTTCTCACTAACAACTGCACATTTCTAGCACAAGCTTCTTCAATATATTAAGATCTAAGTGCAGGGCTTTTCATCAAAGCAACAGCAACACGAGTCTATTGACTATGACTCTACATTTGTGAGCTTAACTTATTAAAAGCCCCCATTTTAACATAATAAATAATGTAACCATGTATTGTAGCCTACTACAACTAGAAACTTTACACAGAATGTTTCAGACTCCTTTGCTATGGATTATGAGGCTTTGTTTATACTCTTGGTGGTTCTGTGTAAATCTGCAGCAATGACAATCAATCCCTCTCTGTAAGATGCTAGTGTTATTAAATCCAGAAAAACAAGCACCCATAGCTAAGAGCAAGACTCAGCAAATTTTAAACTTTGTACCAAAAGTTTATCAGCATTTTCTCTGAACCAGTGCAGGAAAGACTATGATGTTATCAGTTAAGCCCATTCAGTAGATTTATTTCTCAAACTAGCAAAACCACACACACAGCATAAAAACAGATTTAAATCAAGTAAGATTCATATGTCCTTGCCTTTGACATTGTTGATTGTTTCTAGCTATTTTTTAAAACCAAAAGCTGTTACCCATTTCCTTTTCATGCATGTTATAATTTATATCTGCAGAACAGAAAGAACACAAATCATCACAAGCTCCTTTTATCAAGACACCTTTGAGAATAAAAAGGGTTATTTGGAATGGTATGAATACCCTGAAATCCCACCAGCTTTGTGTGGGAGTCAAGCACATTCACTAAGCAGTTACTCAAAACCTCAGCACCTTAAAGAATCAGTCCTGCACAGCCCTCAAGTTACTTCCTGAGTTTTCTATAATAAGAGACACTGCTTTGAAGAAAAACTAGCAGTATCTCTCCATCAGCCAGACTAAGGAACGGATTCGGGAGTGAAGATGGCTTGCTCTACAACAGCTGGACTAGCTCCCACCCTAGCTTCTCTTCAGTTTTCCATCTTCACTACAGGAGTGGCTCTTTTGACACAGCTTCTTCACTTTTGTCTACCTCACAAAAAGCGATGCTAACTTTGGGTTACCTCAATAATCCAGACTAAAATAAAGCAGTCCAGCAGCTGCTGCTGGAGAACCGGAATAATCCCTAAATTAGCAAATTCACAGAAACCACTATCACTTCTCCACAATCAGAGCAGCAATCTAGATAAAACAAAGGCAACCTGAGGAAAGCTAACAGTGTTAGGGTTTAATGAGCCCATTAATGAGCCCACATAGTCACCAATTATCATGTGTTACACATCTTGAAAGTCTCATTAGTTTCCCTTATACTCCTGAATTTTCAGGCAACCACTGCAGCTAAGGTAACTGAGCAGATCTGTATCCACTAAGACTGGTTTAAGACATGTCATTGGTGAACTCTTAAAGAGTTTTTTAATCTTTCTGTTCTTACACTTCCCACTTCATTAATACCTTATCTTAGATAAACATGTTTACTATATTACTGTGTCCTAAACCTGTTTAATACCAGATCTGGATTCAATATTTAAGTGCACACGCAGACATAGCTATATACGTACATATTATAGCCCATGTAAAGTACTTGTGACCATTTTGTTGTAATAATATACTATAAATAAATAAATAAAAAGATGCAGACAAGGATAATTACTTTGCATGCAAATACAAAGTTGCACCCCATGCAATCATCATAAGGGGAGGTCCTGATCTTTGTCCTGTGCTCTTACCGACTCTGCTACTTGTCAGACTGTATTGAACTAGTTCAGCTTGCTGAACCAGCAGAAAACTAGTACAATAAGTAGTGTTTCACCAGGCTTTCGGCAGTGAATCAGCTCAGCATAAGGTCCCGCAAAATCCAAATCAATGGTGTAGTCAAACCACGCACAGTCTCCACCTTCCCTCTGGAAAATGCATTATCATGCTTGCACATTTGAAGGACTCACCCAACCAACAAGGTCAAATAAAGCACGAAAGCTTGATCAATTCTTGACTTGCAGAAATAGGTAAAGTTTTGCAAAATCCACACTATAAGCAATCCCTAGGCTGACATGCACAGCCTCCTGCTGTCAGGATGTGCAGCCATGTATGTGCTGTGAGAGTTCTCCAGCCTTCCTAGACTGCTGTCTATAACCTCAGGGTTTATTGGGGTGAAAAGAGGGAAAGAGTCACTTAAGTGATTACAGAATGAACTTCAGGTCATTCTTGAAGACAAAGTCTACCAGGGAACTTTTTTAGCATGATGTCAATGTATTGGTTAAAAATACATTATAGAACTACACTAAATTGCCATGAAAACAAAATACATCAGTAGGCACATGGAGCAACAACTTTAAGAAAAAACATCTGCCTTATTTTACTAACACTACCATCTTGAAGCAGATAAACCACAAGTCATTTTTATTAGTTATTTCATTTCATCTCCAAGAAGAAAGGGCCACAGTTCTGTAAAACTTGCTAGGAAGGTTCTTACCTTGAAAGGTAAGAAACTAGCACTTGAATACATAATATTGTTCGCATATTTAGGGTTTGGGTTTTTTCCTCTATCTTCAAAACCTGGAGACAAGCTCAGGTCCCCACAAAAAGCCATCTGGTATCATCTTGCATTTCAAGAGATGAGATCTTTGAGCTAACACAATGTGCAATGCTTGAAACACATCCGTGATTTACTACAAGCAGCATTATTTTTGGCAGTTTAGCTGCGTGATCGGCTGGGAAGAGAATCATTGCTGTCTTGTTTCTCCCACTATAATTTCAGGCTGCAGTTGATATTTACCCAGCTCACAAAAATTCAAGTGAGAAACTTGGAGAAGGTTCTGTAAAAATTATTAAGATGGCAGCTTAGTTCTAATCAACACAGGAGCTTCTCTCCTGGCCCAGAATAGAAGAGCTGCTTTAATATGGAGCATAGTGTTTGCTTCCTCCTGTTGTTCATTATCTTCACGCTTTCCCGTGGAAGATATCCCTACTAGCACCTAGATAGGTGCAGAGAGCTGGAAGCAGAATTGAGCTTTGCATTAAATGCAACATCTCATAGGGAAAATAAAGAACAGTTCATGGAATTGTAACGCAAAAAAAAATTTAATTAAAAAAACCTGTTGAAGATAAGGTAGGTCACAATACACAGTTCTTAGACAATACAACACTGAAACAAGCTGAAAAGCCTTTTTTGATTGGAAGTGATTTTTTTAATACAAAGACTAGATGCTAACAATATTTATTGTACAAAGTTTACGACAGTGGATTCATAGAGTGATTCCCTGAAAATCTCCTCATTTTGAAGAAATATTGAGTATTAAGGTCATGGCTGAAGTTAATTCAAGAAATACAAAGTTATATTTGTCTCCACCCTCAATACTAAGCATTAGGATTGGGTTTCATGGTACAAAACGGATACTAAAGGCACACTGTGGCTTGAAAGCAAGGTTAGAGATTCTAGCCTTTAAACTTTCTGGCTTTTGTCTGTGTGGTTTCTAAAGACTAACATGCAGTGAAAAAATCCAAGACTCTTGAGGGAGTGCAGAGTGAAAAAATATTAAAGTCTGCAAAAAAGTGTAAAGCATTTAATCTATAAATCAATATTTATATTCTTATGCTTTTCTTAGCTTTCCTTATGCTTTGAGGTTACACATTTTAGAAATGAAGTACCTTTCTCCAAGTTATTTACTATTTCACTCTGACAGAACTAGTATAAAATGTTCATTTAATTTGCCTCCATCAGTTTTGTTGATGATGGAAAAGGAGAGATGCACTGTTAAGAAGTTGAAGTTATTGGCCAAGCCAGTTACTTGCTTATTTAACTTTTCAATACAGTTTTCCAATTTAGAAAAAAATAAATAAATTAAAGAGAATGCTTGCTTAATCTTTTAAAGATTACTAGACTGCAAGTCTTGTGTGTCAAATTCCGGCACAAAGTTTTCTTCGGTGTTAAGTTATAAGGTCCTGACAGACCTACAGCAATTATTAACAAAACTATTGCCCCAGGGGTGCAAATAAGCGTACTCTAGCAGTTTAGTCACATCTGCTACAACTGGCTCTGTTTGTGAACCATGTCAACTCCTAAGGAACTACTCAAAATTAGTTGAAAGGGTTTGGAAGAGCTATATACAAACACAATGAAATACTGTTCCAGCAGCACTAGTCTGGACATAAACACAACTAAGCAGTTTAGACTGAACATTTCTACAACTACATGAAAAGTAATAGTTTTACCACCTTTTGGCTCCCTGAGAAGAAAAATGCTCTAACTGCAAAGATCTTTGGAATGCCATCAGTACGGTGAATAAATGTGCACCTCTTGCACTGCTACTGCAGACATCTCCTACTTCCATGTTGATCAGACTTGGTTTGGGCATTTTTATTCAAAATAAACCTTACTCTCCACAACAGTAGCACTGGAAGGGGAGCAAGAGATGACTAAGTGGCCTAGTACTAAAACTGGTTTATCTACGTTGATTTGTAATTACGAACTGGAATGCATAGTTAGCACACTTGATGAACACAAAGTCAGTAAGAGCACAATTTACATCATCTATTTAACCCATAATTGAGGTTGGTTTTGAAAACTTTAATGTAATAAAAACATTTTCAAATATGCTTTTGGAAAGCACGTCCTTTTTTCCCCCAGAGACATAACTTGTCTTTTTAGTGAACATGATAAACATCATGGGAATTAAGACTTAAAATACAATAAAACAGCGCACAGCAGAAGAATGAAGTCAGGAACCATTTTATTTCCATCCAGTTTTGCAAGTATTAAGGATGGCATAAGAGCTCATTCCACCACTGTAATTTATGAAATTATTACATCCCTAGAAGAGGCAAAGCTTATAATGCTTTCTGTTTTCCCCTCCCAAGTGCTTATAAGCTGTGTGATTATTTGGTTTGTCTTGACCGTGTCTTTCTGTCCCTATCTAATAGGAGCCTCCTTCATCCTTCCCCCAGCTACCAACAGACGGTAACTGGGTGCGGAGAAGCAGCACCGAGGCAGTAATTAATGAGAAGTTACAAAAATGTTAAACAGCAACATACACTACACTAACACCCAGGATGCTCACAACATACAGAAGACAACTTTGCAACTACATCATGTTCTGTGTGCTGTTATCTAAGAAGATCGGTACTGTAAGAGTTGTTGTCTAGTACATGTGCACAGCAGTTACTCCAGATTCTTTTGATTCCTTCCAATTTCTAGACAACAACTCATTTTGCATTTACTATTTTAAAGGCAAAATATTGAAACTGGTTTCAGGTATTATTGTCCGACTGATTTTAATAGCGAGACTGAAATGGCATCTTCCAGAATTACAGAATTAATGCTCAGTACTTGTCAAAAGCTTTAAAAATTAAGGTATGTTGAAAAATTACTTTTGGTATACCCCATGCAATTGAACTGCTCAAATAGTTTAAAAATCTTAATTTAACATATTCTAAGTTAGTGAAGAGTTCATATTTAGGAACTAATTCCAAACAGTTTAGACCTTATATGGCAGGAAATGACTGTTTAAAATTATCATTATCAACAGAAAAAAATTCCCCATAAGAAAAAAAGTATATACACTCTCACTAGAGCCAGGCCACCAACTCTTCCATTTCAATACCATCATAAACATTTAACTGAATTCTTTAAATCAGTAGAACTCAAGCAACAATTCATATTTCAGATTTTTCAAACCTATATTACCCGTTAAAGGCTGCATTTTTTGTTCAAATCTAAATTTTTTCTTTTCTGATAAAATTGACTCAGTTCAATGCATTTAAGTTTAAGACTGATTTGTAAACTGTTCTCTCTCACTTCTCTCCACCTGTACAGGTCTTTAGAGAGATATTAAGCAAAAGGCTTATGGAATGCAGTGATGCAGCTTCACTTTTAAACTTAGCACTTATCTGAGCACGTCTGCAAACGTTCTCTTACGCGAGGTGGAAGTGTTTTTAACAACCTTTCTTCTACAATTAGATTATTCCTCTTTAAGAGCTGACATTCTTCCAGTTCAGCAGGAAGTGATTCAAGATAGTTTCCAATGAGCTCTAACTGAACAAGATTCAGTAGCTGACCCACGCAAGGGGACAAATTCATCAGACTGTTATTTCCCAGAAGAAGAAATTGCAGCTTTTTGCACTGAAATAATCCATCAGGCAGTATTTCAATCTAGAAAAGAGGAGGAAAAAAAAAGAACAAAAATAATGTACATTAGAAGTTGTTACCCTACATGCAGTTGCATTTTTTTGACATTTCTCAGTTTTATTTTAGTGTAAAAAAAACCCTCTTAAGTTTACAGAAGGATAAGGAAAGGGAAGATTGTAATGATTCTATCATTATAATATAAAGTGCTTGAGAACACCATAATGGTTTTGTATACCGGTTTTGTTATGAAGAGGCTTAGCTACGGGCAGAAGTCAAGACCTAAGTATGTCAGGGAGGAGCATCTACATCCACCCGTGCACAGAAGTGTGTGCAAATGTGTGCAGGTGGCAGGGCAGATAAATAGGCTACTATCTTCTAAGAATCAATGAAGCACACACAGACTGTGGAGAGTCATCAGCAGTTCCTGCATTGTCAAACCTGCAGAAGCTGTTTTATGTGCAGTACAAAAGTAATCCTGGTCCATGCTACTGACATATAATATCTGAAACCAACCTCAGCAGTGAAAACAATTAGAAACCTCTAAAGAGGTCTTAAGGCACAAGCCCAGACCCCACACTGACAGACAGTTTATCACTGCTGATGAGGTTACCAGCTATCAACTAGCTGTTAATTCACTACAGCTTTTAGTTTGACATTTTAAGGTAAAAATGTAATGCAGTTAACTTCCATTAAAATGCTACATACAACAGACAGCTGTAGGGAAAGGGAAGATCTATTTCTACAGCCATCCTAACCTATACAATCTCTGGATCAGAGCCCTTAAGCTGTTACAGAGCAGGGTACTTCTTACTCAGTATTACACAAGCTTTGATGACACCAAAGTTTTATAATTAAACAAGCACCACCTCTTTTTTCAGCTTTCCTGTGTTTACTTTAACCATGAACACCACAAAAGCATTTTGAAGCAGAGGCTGTTGCAGAAGAAATGGTAGGTTAAGTCAACATTTGATTTTAGTAGGTTTTGTTGGGTTTTTTTTGGAAGTAGTAATTCAAAATTGTACTTACATGGTTTTTTGTCAAAGCCAAGTATTGTAGATTGGTCAGATAACCAATTTCTTCAGGGATGGAGGTTAGCTTATTGTAGCTAAGGTCCAAATAGTGTAATTTTTTACAAAGAAATAGCTGCAATGGAACATTTTTAATATTATTATAATTTAGATACAATTGTTCCAAATTTGATAATGCACCAATCTGCACTGGGACATAGGAAATACTGTTGTGCCACAATTTTAAGCAAGAAAGGTTCTTAAGATGCTGAAAACTAATTATTTCTTCCACTGTTCTGAGATTATTTTCTTTTAAGTCTATTTCATGCAAATTGTTTAAGGTAAAAATGGAATGGGGAATGCGCTCTAAATCACAGCAGATTAATTCCAAGGTTCTCAGGTTTACCAGCTTCTTCAGGTTATTGAGCACTATGAGTTTATTTCCCTCATTGTTGATAGACAAGTGTTGTAAAGAAGGCAGAAGATCTGTAACCACTTGAGGTATACGGGAAAGGTTGTTTTTTAAGTGAATCGATCTCAGATTTTTTAGCCCCTGAAAGCTTTCATTGTATATGGAGTTGTGATGGTCAAGCATGAAATATCCTGTTAAGCACAATTCTTGTATGTTTTTTAGATGAAAGACCCAAAATGGAATTCTTCCCATCTCACTGGATTTCAGGCGCAATGTTTTCAGATTTTCCTCCAAAAAGCTGACTGCTGGATGATCCATAGTTAGCGACGAATGGTAAACATTGAGTTCTTTGAGATTGACTAGCTGGGTCACAGCTGAAGGAAGTTTGGCTTCAGGAATAAGTTCCAGGCTTAGGACTTCTATTTCTGTCAGTTCAAAGACGCTGTCTGGAAGACCATTTAGCATGAAAAGGTGAAGTTCAATCTTGTCTTGGGAATTTCTTACTAATTTATTTTTCAGTTTTTCCACTGACCATTCATTGTTAAGATTTATCTGTTTCAGTTTGTTTTCACTCAAATCAGACAGGAATATTGAGAATCGTTGGGAATAAAGAGGATCATACTGATCTGCCAAGTGGAGAATAAATGCAAAGTCATTCTTTACATCAGGTATATCACTGTAATTACTCTTCTCTCTCAGCTTCTCAAAAGAATATTGCTTAAGTGAACTCCTTAGCATCCACCACAAACTATAAGTACAAGTTAAGCCATAGAAGATTACTAAAACAACATAAAATGAAGCCAAAACTTTGAAAATTTCAGCTAGCGAATAAACACACTGGTACCTTTTGTAGCCTGTAAAGGCTTGAACATTAACTACACAATCGATTTCAAGTGTAATAAATGATAAATAGTAGGGGACATAAATTATTATTATTACAAATACAATTACTTTCACTATAATCTGTTTCATATACACCGTATATATGACATCCTTCTCTTCAACGTGCACTCTGAACTTCTTCACTTTTTCAAATATAGCTTTAGCTTGTTCCCCTTCCTTTTTGTCAAGAACACTTGAGGAATTTTCTCTTCCAGTTGTTTCCAAGCCAGGTTGCGAATATGGCAGGGACTGTCTGCTGGCCCCTATATCTACTGAACTCCCAGGTGATGAAATCACTGCTTTTGATTTGGCTATTGGCAACTTCCTCACAGACTGCTCGGCAACTGTTTCTGAGAGGGCACGTGTTGTCCATGGAGAATCGAAACACTTCTGGAGAATGGCTACAAAGTGCTCAAGCCTGGAACTTGTACTAGGGTAGTAAAGCCAGAAATTACTGCAAGCTGCAAAAATAAAGGTATGCAGAAGCACTAGGTATGGAAAAAATTTGGCAAACCAGTGAAGCTGTCTCTCGTAACATACTGCGTCAATGTAGGAATACTGCTGCCGATGGAGGTCGTTCTGGATTTTGAGCGGGATGATTATCTGTGGTGTAGAGCTAGCCGACGTGGAAAGGTTGGCTTTAACTAAATCCCAAGGCACGGCACAATGATTGTCAAATTCTATCTTGCAAGGAAGACAACACAATACTCTGGTTTGAGTAAGCTGGAGAGCCCCAGCGAGCACAGCGACTAGCAGCATTATCATGGTGAGGTAATACCAGAAGACATCCCACCATGGTTTTAGTATGTGGTAGGATGACTGGGCATCTGCTAGGTATTTGAGTTCTGTTAGCGTGATCATGACTTTCACCTGCGAGAGAACAGCCGCTGGTAGAGGAAAAAAAGAAAACGCATCCTTAGAGAAATGTTTAAAACAATTTATCTCACCATTAAACTATTGAAGCTTATTACTGTTTTCAGTTGTAAATATATGTAACGTTTGGACTAACATCCAAAGCGTAGCAAAAGGATCCAAGACTTTCTGGCACCTAACCTTAGCCATCATCTTATTTTACTGAAAGTTACTTGAAATGCAAAAATTTGTAAGAAGAGTGAAACAAGCATCAGAGATGAGAAGAAAGCATATTTTGAGCAAACATCCAGGGTACTGTTCAAGCAGAAGCAAAAAGCAAGTATAATTTAAAGAAATGTCCGATACATTTCTAGCAGTGCTTCACTACTGTCCTAAATTTACATAGAAAAAGTAATTTCTCATTTATGAAGAATTCCAAAATCAGAGTGATATATTAAGGTGATGACTCCTGTAATTTAGAATTTTCTACTAGATTAGATTATTCTACCCAATTAAAGAATACACAAGAATTATTTAGAGCAAGTTTGCATTACATATTCTTATATATAATTCATCATCTTCTCCCATCACGATAAATACGCATACTGACAAAATGAAAATGAAGCTAACAACTTATTGTCCAATATTATCATACATCTAAAAATGGCACACTTAAACCCCAGCAGCATAGGTTTGATTCATACTTACTTTATTAAAGAGAATAAAATACACAACACTGCTCAATCAGGAGGTCTACACCTTTTAAAATTCCTTGGACATGCCATCTTTACATTTGTCTTCATTCTGGATGGAGAAAACATTGAATATACTTTATTTTTCATGGCTTTACCTAAATAAAGAGCAAACATTTCAAGCTTTCATTATAACTGCTGCCTTATTGCAGATGCTGGGATCCAGTAAGCTCTGCGTGGCTACAGCTAGTTGAAATAGAACATTCTCAGATATGATCATGTAGAATGGAAAGTCGAAGATTTTCACACAGAATTAGAGGACTGTTTTGCTTAGAAGAGACATTTAAAATCATCAAGTCCAACCATTTACTCAGCAGTGCCAGATCACCGCGAAACCATGTCCCTCAGCACCACATCTACACAGCTTTTAAATCCCTCCAGGGATGGTGACTCCACCACTTCCCTGGACAGCCTGTTCCAGAGCTTCACAACCCTTACGGTGAAGAATTTTTTTCCTAATACCCAAACTAAACCTCCCCTGGTGCAACCTGAGGCTATTTTCATCTTGCTGTATCACTTGTTACTTGGGAGAACAGGCCAACACCTACCTTGCTGCAACCTCCTTTCAGGTAATTGTAGAGAGAGTGATAAAGGTCTCTGCTAAGCCTTGTTTTCTCCAGGCTAAACAACGCCAGTTCTCCCAGTCATTCCTCATAAGATTTGTTGTGTTTGTTTGGACATGCTCCAGCCCGTCAATGTCTTTCTTGTAGTGAGGGGCCCAAAACTGAACCCAGTATTTGAGGTGCAGCCTCACCAGTGTTGAGTGCAGGGGGACAATCACTGCCCTGGTCCTGCTGGCCACACTGTTTCTGATACAGGCCAAGATGCCCTTGGTCGTCTTGGCCACCTGGGAACACTGCTGGCTCATACTCATAGTATATTTGTATTGGACATTTCAATCTCAAACAAAGGTGACAATCTGTTATAAAAAGCCAAACAACAGCTGAACTAAGGTGGAACCTTATTCTTACTCCACATTCACATCTGAAGGGAGAAGAATGGCAGAAAATAAGGTAACCCTTCTTGCATTACCAAGGTTACTTTTAATAGAACATAGGAACTTACCAGGCCCACTCAAGGGAAAGCAGCTGAAGGAGGACAGGATGGTTACAATAAAGTCCTGAAGAGAAAATAAATTGTCATTAGATCGTTAAATATTTGGACTCCCAATTATTGTGAGTATTAGAACAGTTCATTACTCCTTCCACAGCAGTGTTTTAAAGATCCAGCATTTAATGGGCAAGGGATCTAACTATATCTACAAGATCTAGTTAGAATAATTTAAGATGACACCACTGTCAAATTAACTTGGTCACCACCTGAAAGTTGCTTTTCCTAAAGTAAAGATAAAGTAATGGTCTTTGTTATTGTCCCCTCTCTAAGCACTGAAAGCCATTTAAGCTCCAAAGTTTTGTATTTATGTAAAGTTACTAGTTCTGCAGCTGAGATGCTCTAACCATAGCTAAGAAACAGCAATGTCTTCAACCACTTAAGCTCAAGTTGCAAAACCCACATCTGTAAATACCTAAATATCATCCTTTGGAATTTGAATATAAATTCAGAGGTATAAAAGCATAAAAAGGTACTAAACCCGTTCAAACTGAAGCTTTAATTCTATAAAGAATATGTGGATCGTGTCTCAAATCAAGCCAAGCATGCTTGATTTAAATGTAGACAGAAAAATCAGAAGTTTGGCTGCATTTTTTTTCCAAGCTAGAATGAAACCAGTCAGTTTTTCTCACTTGAACTTTTTTACAAAATTACAGACTTTGGACCTCTGATAAAGTTGTAAAGACTATACTTAGGGGATAAATATGTTGAATGAGTCAGAGTAAGAGCAAAAGGCATAAACAGCATACTTTTAACGAAGAAAAACATTTGAAAAGTCAAAATGAGTTTAAAATACTGAAAGGTCTAATTAGCATGAAGATGGGAGTCATTCTTTTCTGACAGACATGTAAACCTCATCAGTGACTTGGAGAGATACTAAAGTTTTAAGATGGTTCATATAACTAAACGCTTAAAGTTACAAGTAACACATTTTAATAATGCACATATGTGCTTTGCACCTTTATAGAAAGAACACCACCACTATCCTGCTAACAGATCTATCTTGGTGAGTAAGCAAGGCTCTTGTTGAGTATAAGGGACAGAATTCAGAGAACAATAAAACAGTTAACACCAATTGATAAAGTATTCTCTGTAAAAGTTACAGAACAAAATGGAAAAAGGAACTTAAGCCAGTTCGATTAAAAATATACTGGTATACTGGAGAATATGCATAACCCAAGACACCTTCTCCAAGCAAAGCCATAACACTCAAACAAAAAGTGGTTTGTTTTTCTGCAGAGCAATAACTCAAAGTGAAACTGGCCCGTGTCATTTTGCAAGGCGTGTTTCTAGAAAATGCTTCCTTTGTCACCTCCCTGCCTTCAGCTGCAAAGTTGTAAGTTCCTATCACATATCCCAGAATAAAAGGCTGCATTCTTGCTGCTGTTTTAGAACACTTCCTAGAAGAAAGTGAGTGTTATAATACTATGTATTTAAGTACTTCAGCTCTGGTCTTGTTGATGACTACTTTTTAAAGCCTTGCAATGAAGCGTGCATATTCATTACAATTCTATGTAGAGGAAATAAAGCTTTCTATCAGAGAAGTACACCATATATACAAGTGTAATATAAACATGTGAATTATGATCTTTTTCCTAAAGAGATCTTTGTTTCCAATCCTATCTGTATGTCAAGAGTGACTATTCAAATGGCATAATGCTGAACTGTAATGGGTTTGATAAATCTCATCTCCAGCAGCTTTCAACTCTTATCAAAGCCATAAAAGCTCTTCAAAGTAGCCTAATTCAATTGGCAATCTTTCTTGGAAGATGAGAGACAGAAGTTTAGCCCAAGGCTAAGTGATAACTTCAGGAGAGTTACTCCAGACCAGTACTAGGACACAGGACAGAAAAATAAAGTAATAAAGATCACTATTATATAGGCAATTTTTATTTACTTCAAGACTTACAAATCTGATCAATAGAAGCACAGCCAGAATATGAATAAAAGGCTCTAATTTTGAAAAATATTATCCATGAGCATTAGACCAGAGACCCCTACCCCACACAGCCAAAAGGTTACTTAACATTGCATTACTCTGTCATTTAGTCACTGCTTACATAATTTTAGGTACATGTAGTTAGGGATGGCTCTGCAGCAAGATAAGTCTCTTGCTTGTCCATCCCAAAAGATAATGGACTACAAAAACCCAATACCTGACAGAAGGATTTGTTTTATTTTTAAGGCTACACTAGTTTTGTTGATGTTTAAGTATTTGACTGGTGTTTCTGACACACTAAGTTAATCAAAATAGATTACTGTAACTAAAGCATACCTTGACAGGCCCTTCTAGCTTCCTCCAGCCCCCACCCCCCGAAACACAGCCAGTCTCTTTGGACTCATGCTGTTGATGTGCTTCTGAACTGAGAAGGAGATGCTGACATACTAAGTAACTGTGTTTGGTTTATCAATTTTCCATCAAACGTGATTCTTGAACCACAGTACCAACTTAGCTTCCAGGTAGTTTTAATGTATCACTTTTTCCTCCAAAGCTTTGAATGCAGAATTCAGTTCAATAATAAACTAAACATGCCATCAATTTTGCTACTGGGCAGTTCTGAGACTCTCCTATGGGATTCCTAGTACCTGCTGGTGGTCTCACATGCACAGTCTGAAACTCCACTTATAAGTAAACCCTCATGAATATTCCCAAAGGAAAAAGGGTAACAAACTTGACACCCGCCCCC
>WUAM01000280.1:4118249-4130390 GCA_024336885.1 Actenoides hombroni
CCTGGCTAAATCGTCCCCTTCTATTGCCATGCTACTGTTTTCATTTTCAAGCATTCCCTAAACAACAAAAAGCCAGGTACCACAAGAGCTCTGGGGCAGGTCTGACTTCACAAAGAATGCTACTGTCACACCTTCTCTTAGCAGATGAATTCAGATGACTGCCTCTCCCATTTAAGCTTCCTGCTGACAAGTAATAAATTATGAATTCAAGCACCACATTTGAAACATGGTCTTTCAGAATCTGTACTTTGACCACTCGTGCACATGCAGAGTCAATTGCAGGATCTTTTTGATGGGGATTATATTTTTGGATCCGTATTCCACTGAAGGCAGAACAACACACAAACAAGATTAGTGAAAGCTTCTTTCCAGTGCCTTCTGAAGAAGGTCACAGGTGATAATTAACCATGTGTAAGTGATTATCCTTTTGTATTTAAAATAAACCCCAAGACATTCCTACACTCCACAATAACCAGCATATTCCTCAAGCACAGGATGTTCAAGACTACACTAACATTGTTACAAGTTTTCTGTATCAAAGACCATAATTACAACTACAGTCTCAGCCATCTGTATCTGGATTATCTAGAGGCCTTGCCTTTCTTCAACACTCCTGTTCTCAAGACAGCACAGCTCAACTGCTGTTTAAGCCGCAGTCCCTGCTCTCTGAAGAGAGCTGCTTGCATAAGACTACGTAGTCCAGTAATTGCTGGGAAACAGAATTTGTAAACATATTTTCAGTTTAAAATTCAGTAAGTTAGGCTCCACTTATATTTTTACTTTTCACAGGTTACTCGTCTGCTACTGCTTCAGAGTTAACTGCACAGAGCAGAAGCTGATAAAGTCTTGCAAAATTAAGCAGCTACTACCCAGCTCTACCACTGCTATACCTTCAGTAAGCTGAGAAAATAGAGTAGAACATGGCAGATGAATTTTAAATCATTTCCTTAACTACTCAAAAGCTTGAACATTTCTAATTCTTTATTACTTCCTGTCTCTGGTGTACCTAATGCAAGAGAAATACTTTATCTTGCAGTCTAATCTAAATTGAAAATAAGCTTTACTCCAATTTGACTTGCCTTATAAGCACAAGACTTTTGAAATCTGACTGTGCAGGATTAGAAACTCTACATTATGCATTTGCAACCTATGCCTGCAGCACTCCAGAAAAGATCATTGCCTTCCTTGAGCCATATTGTTAGCTTCTTATCAAATGCCACCAATATGCAAGTATTAAACTTTTTCTCTAGTCAAGAAAAGACAAAAAAGAATGAAACTTCGGTAGAAAAATATGGCACTGGCGAAAGAGTCACTAGGGAGATGGATCATCTTCAAACATTCTGGTTGCACAGGTAGTTAAAATTACATACCTGGAAGTTCACGTGATCATGAATCACATCAGCAAGATCTGCCCAAGCGCATGAAGTTACTTGAGCCTAATTCTCAATTATAGATGGGAGGGAGAAACCAAGTTAACTGTTTTGAGGGTTAAACTCTGCAATGAAGTCGTGTTACAAGATAGATATTCTAACAGTATGTTAAAGGTGCTTTTTATTTCATACTAGTCTAGTCTGGAGAGCAATTTTAACTACAAATTCATATTCAGACATAAGTACTTTGGTAAAAGCACTTTCTCCAGCCCCTCTCCTCAAGTTAAATTCAAGGTGCTAAGGATGGTGTTCCAGATAAAACAAAAGGTGACAACCTATGCTCCTAGAAAGCCTATAATAATGAGAAAAAATATCGCTTAAACCCAAGTTTAAGACCAAGTAGACAGTAGGTGAGACAAGCAGTTTGTGCAAAACACTGCAAAACAAAATGGAGAAAAAAAATAAACGTTCAGTAGGTACAGACCAAGTTTCCTGAAAAAAAAAAAAAAAGAAAAAAAAGAAAGGAAGACAAGCTTTGTTTCACACAATTCCATCAAGACAACTGCTCTCTTAGAAGGCAAGCTCTCTACATTTTGGGCAAATACTTCATTTGTAGTAACAGGGCTAGGAGCACTATGAAATCAAGTTGGATTCAGAGTCTGGGTCTATCTGAACGTTTCCAGTAAGCAGTAGTTTGTACAGCTGCAGTGTCACAGCACTATTTTCAAACTCCATTTATATTAAAAAAACCCAAAACATCTGGAGTTTAACAGGTGATGATAGAAGTATCACAGAGGAAGGGCTTTACACACACAACTATCATAGTGTTCTGGTCTCCTCTTTCCTGGAGGACACATTAAGTAAACCTGCAGCCAAGCTGTAGCAGCTCTAACAGTCCACATTCCCTTTTATTCCTTTTAACTATAACTATAAATATATTAAACTCAACATGTATTAGCATCTAAAATACTAAATACTGAAACAAGCACCTATTTAGAAGGGAGTGCTTTGTACTTTGTAATCCAAAGAGTAAATTCACTTAGAGACATACTTTGTTTCACCCTAATATTTCACTAATAATTTAACTTAATTTATATGCTCCCTGGAAACTCTAGCACTCTTTTTAAAAAACGATTTTGGGTTTTTTTAAATTTGCTCCATTAGTTTGCATTTCTTCACACAGTTGTACATTTCACATATTCCACTTCAGAAATAAAATGATAACTATAAAAAGATTGCCAAAACTCCACATTGGTATTACCCACTAAAAAATAGTTCTGCTATCATGAGTCTGCTTGGCAATTCCTAAAGAAGCATAGCAAACCCCATTAACAGATAAAAAAATAACTGGAAATAGTTCCATAAGGCTTTTTTAAAAAAAGGAAAAAGTGTATAACAAGCTGTAGTGGTTCTGACTGGAAGACCATGGCCCACTGGGGTGCAAGAGATCCAATCTGTCTAGTTAATAGACCCAGGCGTGTGCTGTGCAGATCTTTTAGCCACAGGATGAATTTAGCCAGCTCATAACAGGAGTCTGCAGGCAGCTCCCACTTGGTACCAGAGATTACACCACTGCATGTCTTTGTCTTTATCAAGAAGTGCAACAAGAAGTTCTCCTATGAACACCTTTCCGGGCTAACAATAAAAATGATGAACAGACTTGTTTTCTTCTAAGAAAGTTCTATAATAGCTTGAATGGTCAAAAGGAGGCAACCCGTTCTACAGGCAGGGCCTGCACGGTGTGCTGCACAGGGACTGGAGGCTCATTTAATGCTGCACAGCTTCTGAAGGGATGCGAGATTATCTATACTGTTCTCTTTCTTTATAGTGTCAAATCCAATAAAAAGTATTTTCAAATTATACTGTACAGAGTTTGAATATCTTTCTTACTGAGATCATCAAAGACCAGCACCTCTTGGTACAAGACACAAACCATAGATTGTCTTCCAGAAGGTCACTCCTGAAATTCTCATGAAGTAAAAACAGGCTCAAAAAACAATTGAAAAACAAGTCTCAAATATCTGTTATGTGGGCCAATACAGTCTGACCACATCTCATTCATTTTGAGCACAAAGGGATCAGTATTTAAAGGGAAGCACTATGTTTTGTCAGCTCCCTTTTCCCTTCTTCTGGCCTCATAACACTTCCAAGTAAACAAATACATCAGTATTGAATAAAAAGTAGGAGAGGGGCACGCATTCCTACTACTTCCAAGGTATCTATACATTTCTAAGGGCCAAAAGAACTGTATTTTTAAGCTCGGCATTAGAGGGCCCATAATGAAGTACATAATTTAAAGCAAGAGAAAGTCACTTCATGTCAAGTCTCAAAAAGCATACACAGGTACACAAGCAGAATCAGCACCCAAGCAGTACAAAAGACTTTTCTTTACAGACAAATATGAAGCAAAGCACATTCAAAGCATTTATCAGTTACCTCCCCCTAGACAAACCTACTCCTTTTTAATGAACTGTTACTGGGTTTGTGAAATAGGATTGTGAGAGCACCAAGATACTAGACTACGTTACCCACAGCAATGTACTTAAATCATCAGCATAACCCTTACACTGTCACAGACCCAATCATACAATATATGTTCATCACAGACTCAAATATACAATAAGCCTCCATATATATTTAAAGAAACAAACAAGTCCAATTACAAATCCATTAGCTTTTTACTTTCAGAAAATCTGCCACTCAAGTTATACAAGTATAAATTAAACAGAGCTTGCCAGATCAAGTAGGTGCATTTATTTCATAAAGCCAATGGTTTTGTAAACAAGCCAAGTGTAAAAGGCTGAATGTAGGGTACAGAAAACTTGCAGAGCGACTCCATACTGTATCAGCTAAGACAAAACTAGTAATTTCACAAAAATTACAAACAAGTCACAGAAAAAGAGACAGGTCACAGGCCATGCCAAACAAAGAAAAGGTAGACTAGATAAAAATAAACTTAACACTTACAGGGACTGCAGAAATAGGAACTTATATATATAGGAAATAGGAAAATATATATATATATAAATGTTCATTTGTGCAAACAACAGGTATTTTTTCCTCTCTAACTTGAGTCGTTTGTTGAAAGCAACTACAAGAGCGAGAAAACCCTACGTGGACTACCCTTTGTAGAAGGAATGTGCCACCAGTGGTGCAGCCCTAAGAGCAATAAAGGCTGTCCCAAGAAAACACTTGCAGCAGACAGGAGCAGCAGCCCTGTACAAACCTCATCTGGATGCCTAAAGATCATCCCATTTAGAAAAAGTGAGCAAAAGCAGAATGAGAACTGCAAGATTAACAATGCTTTGAGGAATGGCAACTCTTAAAGTAGACTAAAGGAAGTGGGCTTTCTAGCATAAGAAAAACATGAACTAGACTATACTGGGAGTGGAGAGGAGGGGATAGAACAGCACAGGAAACGCACCTGCCTTCTCAGGACAGAGGCGTGTAGGTCCATCTGTGCTCAGCTAATGCTTATTCAGACCAGTAAGAGGGGAGACAACTCTCTCCAGAGATGACTGCAGGCATCTCTCCAAGCATGCCATGATGTCAAACACTTTAGTCCAAAGGTGTTGTGGAAGATATTATGGAAGTGGCACAGATTACACTCTTAAATGATGCCTAAAAGAACAGGCCTTCTTTGTAGTTACCCAATCCCCCAGTTAGGTCTTAAAATCAGGACAGCAAAGCTGAAGACAGAAGTAATACACCAATACTACAACCAGTCCTTACTTCCAAGCTATAAAGAAATCTTAGAGCAAGTTTGGAGCAAAAAGTATGAAAAGTCTCCTTGGTTCTTCACCTATTCTTTCATAAGCAAGGAAGATTACACCAAAGGCAATATCAAAATATCTAGACTGGGACTGGTATCTGTGGCATGGTCTACCTTTTATAGCTCTCCCAGAAACTATCTTACACAACAGTACATCAGGTCCTAGCTAACATGCTAACACAGAGCCAGACACCTTCCAACTGCATGAAATCAGATTTTCAGGCTCACTTATAATGCCTTTTTAGTCTCATAACCACATTCTTGGGTCTGTCTCGTGCTGAGGAATATGAATACGTGACCATAAGACAATGGTATCAGCACTATCCCTCTAGCATTGAAGGAAGCATTAAAAGGAAGCCTCAATGGTATCTATTTAATTTTGCATAGCAAGATTAAGTACTACAATTGAAAACTAATTTTTATCTCCTTCGTTTCCAGAAGTCAGACAGATATGATGTCCATTCATTGTCTGCTATGCTTAGGATATCAGAAAGCAAAGTGGAGAAGATAACACTGGAGAATATTCACAACGTAAAATACTGCAAGGTTTCTCTACTAGCAGATTCTATAATTATAGTCTAGTTTATTATCTTAGGTCTTCAAGAACAATAAAAGTGCAAGAGAGACAGCAGTGTTAACTAGTTATGATTAGTTAACAAATCCCACTCTTTCCTGGGGAAAAAGCAGGGAATTACTCATACACTCTTTCATTTTCACTGTAAAGTTATAAATAGTCAGAGACTCTTGAAATAGTCAAGACAGCTCCTGTAACCTCACTGAAAGCAAGTCTGAAATAAGAAAATATTCTGAGAAGGAGGAGCCTTGGATCATGCAGCTATAATGATGCGATCAACGCAATTAATTACATAGTGATGCATTAACTAAAGCACATTCATATTCTGATTTGATATTTCTAGATAGAGGTCCTACAAGGAATTCAACAGCACTGAATTTAGACCAAGGTGGAAGAGGCCAACATTCTTCATACTGTAAGAAGTCCTCCTAGTTTTGCAGAGAGCAGAGTACTGAAATTCAATGTTTTTAGATATTCATAACCTCCATTCTACATTATTTTCCTAGCTCAAACACTGCTTTCCAAAACAACAGCCACACCCACAACAGTTAACAGGCAGCTTACCTCTGACAGCTGAAAAGCTCTAGACAAGTAATTTCTTTTCTCTCTACCTCTAATTCCTCAACTGTAAAATCATGGTAATGTTTCTCCTATTCTTCATAAAGTATTTAAATGGGAACATTATACAGTAATAAGACTTAACTTCTTACTAGGTAATCAGAGAGGCTATTCTGGATTGCATTACAGGTTCTGTTAGGTTCTGAGAGCAGGAAGCACACATGCTATTACTTTTTCTAATAGTGGTCAGACAGTTACCACCTTTGCCTAACCTCAGAAATATTAATTTGTATTTATACTCCTTATTCTACCTAGAATTGTTTCAATGTTTCCAAAATATGAACAGTTATCTAGTACAATAAATTAAAACTCCAACATTTAGCCTAAAAAGGAAGCCGATTTTTTTTTCCCCCCAATATTTAGAGACTGCCAAGACCAAGCACTGTCCTATCAGGTTAACAAATGTTGAGAACAGAAACATCAAGTGAGGTTGCAAGTGAAAAATACACCCCAAATACATTCTGTCTCTGCACAAATATACCATGCACAAATATAGCTACAAGATTTAAGAACAGTCAAAACACAATGTTTTGGTTATAAGTTTTCCTGATGCTTTCATGATGAAATGAATGCTTCCCGATGTTTCAAGAAGAAATTTCCAGAAGGGAACATTATTACTTCCACAGACAAGAATTTAATTGCATCTAGGAAAATATAATTATCAGGGCAGCAATACAGTAACACATCTGATTACACTCTATTAGTTCTGACGTTGGAAAGCTGATTTGGATTTTCAGCCATGTACTTCAGCAGTATCTCTTCTCAGAAGCAGCACCTTTTCATCTTTATTAACAGGATAGTTAATCTTGAAAGTCAGACTGACAAGTTGAGACACTTGATTCTAGTGATCAGTCTAAACATCTAAAATAAAATAATGAAAACACATAAATTTTCAATTTATATCTGATTCAAACTCAAGCACCCTCTTTGTATGCAGATTCTTCTGAAACCCACCTTATCTTTCTAAAGAATCTCCCCACCTCAAAGTAAAAAAACCAAACAACAAAACACCACAACCGAAAAAAGCCCCAGTAAACTTGCAAAACTCTGCAGTAAAATACAAACTCTTGAAATGGAAATGGAGTAAACTTTACTAATCCTCCAGCAGGGAGCACGCTGTCCACACAGACATCGCAATCTCTTAAGTATCTTCCTGTTTAGATTAGTCTACATTATGTATTTACTAATTGGGCAAAGCAAACAGCTACATCACCTTTTCTTTTAATAAAACAAAAGGACTGAAGAACAACTTTCACACTGCACATACCGTGTAATATTGTACGTACAAATTACATACCAATGCCTAAACACAACTACAGCTTGAGAACTGTACATACGCATGCGATCACGAGAGCTGAAAGTGGGATTATATTTATCAGAAGCATCTCCTAGAACAATGCTAAGTTTCAGAACCGCGTACAAGTAATCAGACTTGAATGCTACAGTAAACCTACAGTAATCCTGCTTTGTTTCCTGAACAAACACAAAGTCAGCTTGGCACCTATGTTAGTGCTTCATACTTCCATCAAGTCCAAATATGCTGTGCAACAGAGTCGCCTGCTGCACAAAATTTGTTTTTTGAGCAGCTATCTGAGGAGACCTAATAACTGGCAAGTTTTTCCAGCTAGCAGTACTGTAGGGAAGACACTTTTTGGTATGAAGACAAGTTTAATAACTTAAAAACCAAGAGTCAAGGTTTTATTATCACCTGAATCAATTAAGAACTTTGACGTAAAAATCCTCCAGCCCCATATTTGTAAGAAACTGAACAACAGTTTGAAGAAAAGCAGACACTACTTTTAACAACTGCAGTAAGGCACTTGAGTATTGACATAGCCTGTCTTTCTTCAATTAAGCAATACTTTGTTGCTTTCCTGACTTAGTGTCTTTGCAAAGTTAGTATTTAAACAATGTTAATGTTTAATAAAAAAAAATAATCCCAACAACACATTTACTTAGAAAACCATTTTCCTGTACTGTGAAGGCACTGACAAAGTAATAACTTTCACACTTCCATTGGCATGAGTTGGGAGTCATAGGTTTATCAGGTTATTAATTTAAACACAGCCTAGAAACAGACAGATTTTAGTTCAAACTTTTCAAATGCCCTTCTTCAAATATTTTAGATTACACAACAAATGCTCATCAAGATTTTGCTTTCATTCAGGTGGAAAAAAACAGTTTAACAGATAAATACTTCACCATTAGAGCCTAAATCTGTGGTTACATTTCCCAGGTTTTAAGTGAGCGATTTAAAAATCAATGTCACTTTATTTAATCCTGAGTAAAGTACATGACCATAGTTTTATAGTTGCTGTGTCACAAAACTGAAAGTTTTTTCCATATTAAACTAAAATGACAAGTCAAAGTAGAATCTCCCAAAGAAACAAAGTGGTTTTAAAAATGTCTTAAACTTACTAACAATTAGCAGCAACGAACACCAACTGTGTTACTACTACATTCTTCATTTGTATCACTGCATCACTCACTGGTGATTTTAATCACTTCAGGTTCTCACAATCAACTCTGTTCTCAATTTCAGTATCAGAAATTGCATTCCAGCTTATAGTATCAGAGTATACTGAGAATTTGAGCACTTCTGATGGAAGTGCACTCCCACAATTTAATTCAGGGTGCATGAAGACCCTATTTTGAAACAGAATGACACCAATGAGAATTAAATTGAAAATACTCTATTCCAAGTTTTCTCCACAATTGCCTCCTGTTTGTTGAACGACCCCAGAAGACTCTTGGGTGAAAGTACAGCCTTTTCATATCAGTAAGTTAAAAGTCAAATAATTGGGGAAACTATTCATAAGTATTATGAAATTTTAGTTCAATATTGAATCACAATTTCATTTCAACGAGCTGAAAATCAAATCCAGAACTAGTTTGTAGCACACTATCAACTCTAGGGGAAAAGAATCACAAAATCCAAGACTAACTACAAGAAACTGAAACCCACTTACCAAGCCTGATAAAGCTCTAATTTGAATGTATACACAACATAGTTCATACAAATAAGCTGTTTAGTTTATTAATAACTTCAGATCACATGATTGATTACAAGCTTTCTGACATTAACGAGGCTGACTGCCCACATGGTAGGGTTAACAAAATGCAGGCCACAGACTCTCAGCTGCATTTACCAGTTACCACAAAGCACAGTTACAAGTTTGTGATGTATGGCTCTGAACTCACTCCATACAGGACACAAACATGCATTAGACAAGTTGTACCATAACTTGTCACCAGTTAAGAAGAATGAAGTGTATTATTTATGAGTTAATTATTAAAAAATTAATAAGAGATGTTGCTAAACCAACATAGAATTTATACCACAAGCATTAAAATTACAGCATGTTTAAATATGACAATATTAATTCCACTTCACATTCCTCTCCTTTCTACGTGCCCACCCACGGTATCTGAACCAAATATCTTCATGACCACAGCACAGACTTCTAACTTATCTTTAAAAAGAGTAATTGCAAGAGCAACTGGCAGAATGAGACTCTTTGCAAGACAACAGCTGTTATAAGGATGCCTACAGGAAGGATAAATACAGCCCACAGGTTAGCACACAGAATACAGACAGCAGTGTGAAACATTTAGACAGGCAACGCAGAAACCAGTATAAACCACACCTTATCCCCATGGTCACATAAAATATCCATTTCTAATCCTAGCTGAGCACAGCTTTATGGCTTTAGCAGTAGGTATTGTAAGCTCAAGTTGCATTACTAGTGCCGCAGTCTCTTGCTACTTGTAGCATGTCAGGCAGAGCCGGCACAGTAGCAACTAGAAGAACATGAAATTTCTCCCTCCACTCCACTTTGAGAAATCCATCATAAAAATACTTCTTCTGCAGCAACATACTGCTCTACAAAGTTCATTTTACAATGCTGAAATATGGATAAAATTTACTCAACATCTTTCATCAACTTGAAATAGCAGCCGTATTGGTATTTTGCAAGAAACAAAAAGCAATTTTCTTTTTCTCCCCATGAGAATCCTATTTTCCCGAGCAAGGAAACAAGTAAGAGTCAGGCCAGCAACTCTCTTCTCTCAAGAGTGCAAGGGAACAAGCATGTGAAGGCTGTAGATTTCTAAAAGTTACATGAATCCTACTGGAGTTGAAACTCAGCTACATTAAGCTAACATGAAATTCAGTAGAATGTTAAAATATATGCTAACATAAAACTCTATGATAAACATTTTGTTATCTAGCTGCAACAGAATGTTTTAAGTACGGGGGAAAATCCTTAAGGAAACTTGCACCCTATCCTAAATATTGGTTCTCTACTACAGTCATTCTCCTTTCTGCTCTTATTTCATGTTCCTTGCCCTATTCAGAACCACAGATAATGAAGAAAAGTGCTATTTAGGATAACCCTTCTATTCCTCACACAGCTGAGTTGCACAAAGTAAAAGAAAAAAATCCACACAATATCCTTAGACACTAAATAATAAATTCTATGAGTGATACACTATAAGATTTTAATACTTAAGCTTTGTGGGCTTTCCCCTCCCCCTCCTTAAAAGTTCAAGAGCTCAAACAGTAAGCCCTGATCTCTTCCCTCTCTGCTAGGAAAGTACATAAAGAAGAATTCTGAGACACCAGGAAATAACTGATGCCTTACTTTGTCACTTCAGCAAACAGACAACGAAAGCTGGGAGTAAAAAAAAACATGTAGCTTAAATACTTGAAACCACAAGTGACCACATAGCTCCCAGCTCATTCTAGCACTGCCACAAAGGTACTGTTACAAATGACCATGCTAGGTGCCAATTCCAGCACGGTTTACCTGATCAGCATAATTAATGACAACCTTCCTATAATATTAAGCTTTAGGGAAGTCCACTTTAATCACTCCTACAGAACTGGTTAATTGCAGCATTCACCACAAATTCTTAATTGAAGCCAGAAAGTTGCCTCGGTCTCACTACAGAGCAGACCAGCACACAGTAAGCCTTACCTCACTAGAACAACTCGGCCAGGACACAAGTAAAAACTACCGCGGAGGAAGCCTCTTGCTACAAGATCACTGTCTTGCTGGGCATAAGAAGTACAGCGGCAAGACGGAGGAAAGGAAGAGAACGACAGAAAAAAAAGGATGCTTCTTATTTCACCCACAGTACTGTCAGGCTTCAACACCGAGTTTAATTTTCTCTCCCTCGGGGGAAGTTGGGACCTAACGCCCGCCCGCCCTTCGCTCGAGGGCAGGTGCCGCCGGCGGCTCCACGCCCGGGCCCGAGGGGTGCAGCTGCCGCCCGGCCGCGTAGAGCCCGGGGCAAGAGAAAGAGGAGGCCCCAGGCGACCTGTAGCGCCCCGGGTCACTTGAGGACACGTGTAAATATCAGTTACGCAAATCAGCCAGCGGTTTTCTTCCGCGCTCCACCCGCACGGGAGCGGGGCGGCCGCCAGGCCCCGAGGCGTGCAGGGACTCGCTCCGGCCCCGTCCGGCCTGCGGGGAAGGGGCAGGTGAACGGCCCCGCCGAGGGGAGAGGTGGCCGCCGCACGGGCCCCGCAGGTGGAGGGGGAGGCCCGGCCCCTCAGGGAGGTGGGAAGAAGGGGGGCGGCCTCCCGGCGGCGGCCAGGGCCAGCCGCCCGCCGCCCTCGGGAAAGCCCCGCTCCGTCCTGCCCTCCGCTCGCTCCCCGTCCTCCCGCCGGTCCCTCCCGTGCCCGGGGAGCGGGGCACCTGTCAGCGGCGGCCGCTCCTCACTTACCTGCCCGCGCCGCCTCCCCTCCCGCCCGGCCTAGCCCGGCGCGACCAGCCCGCCCGCGCGCCGCCGCCGCCCGCGCA